>PVJL010017970.1:0-16886 GCA_004026885.1 Lyroderma lyra
GCCTCAGAGTGCACGGTGGAAGTCAGCCGTCAGTCCACATCAAGAGTCGAAACGACGTTGCTAACCTTTTTTGACATCACAGGGACTGTTCATCACGAATTTGTACCAACTGGACAGTCACCCCAGTTTACTATCTGGAAATGCGAAAAAGGCTGCATGAAAACGACCTGAGTTTTTTGTCACCGACTCGTGGCTCTTGCATCACGACGATGCACCAGCTCGCACGGCGCTGTCTGCGAGGGTGCTCTTAGCCACCAAATAAATAACTGTTGGAACACCCTTCCTTCTCACCTGATCTGGCCCCCAGTGACTTTTTTTTTTTTACCCGAAGATAAAGGAAATACTGAAAGGAAGACTTTTTGAGGACATTCAGGACATCGGGGGTCATATGACGACAGCTCTGATGGCCCTTCCAGAAAGAGTTCCGAAACTGCTCTGAAGGGTGGACTGGGAGCTGGCGTCGTCGGTGCACGGCTTCCCGAGGGCAGGAGTTCAAAGGAAGGTGACTGCAGTGATAGTCAGCAGTGAGGTGGGCAGCACTGCGCTCTAGGACGAGTTCGCGAACTTAATTGTCCGACCTCGTACTCATCAGAGCCGAGTGACTGAGTGTCGTGCTGGCTCAAACCGACCCGTCGAACAGTGAAGGTGCGAGAAGGAGCTGAACACGTGAGGAGGCCCGCCCGTGGGTCAGGGCGGAATGCCAGGAGGACACCCGGGCCTGTCACATGGCTCTGGGACAGCCAGCCACCCACTTTACTACAGACAAAATCACCTTCTAATGGGTGAAAGACTCTGAGATGAGTAAAAACAAAACAGTTTAGACACTACAGGAAGATGTCCTTAAGAGCTGGAGTAAGAAGGTATTTTTCACAAACAAGGTTGATCGATTCAACTACACTAAAGTCAAACAGAAAGATACCGTGAGAAGGAAAACGGGGAAAGGTCACCGCAGCACGTAACCGACGAATCCGCGTCCTAGACGTACAAAGCCCACCCACAGGCCAGCCCCCACCAGAACGGGCATGCGTGGGGGGACCGTGTGCCCCCGGGGAGGGCCCAAACGCTGAGGCCTGACGCCCAGGGCGCCGACGCACAGCCGTGGTGCAGCCGCCCCTCCGAACGTCGCTGAACCTCGTCACGCCAACCGGGCACGCGGGTGCACGCCCTCCGGCCCACCCTTCCACTCTGAGCGGGGCGGGGGGCGGGGGGCAAGCTCCCGAGACCGCCCGCCACAGGTTACGTGTGGCACACGGCAGCCGTGAGTCAGCGCATCCGCACGACACGTGGCCACGCAGACGGAGCCCGGGCGCAGAGACGAAAGGTGGCCGGGGCTGGGGGCACTCGTGACTCCCCTGTATGCGCCTCTGACACCCGCCAGCAAAGCCGTGTGCAGGGACACGTGCAGCAGCCGGGAACAGGGCCAGGGCCAGGGCGAGGGCAGAGGCGGGCCAGGCGCTCCGCTGTTGTGGCGGGCAGCGCGGCTGGCCCCGTGGCGCTCGGAGAGCTGGGACGCTCCCATCTACCCACCGCTAGGTGTTCCCTCCTTACCCGACAGCCACTGGCGCGTTGTGGTGAGACGCGCACGGCCTACCTTCCTTGGCCAAATTAGACAGCTCTGTCTGGTGGTCCACAAGCCCCTCGTTGGCTTCTTCCTCTTCAATGGTCTCCTCCTCATCTTCCACTGAAACGGTGACCATCAAATGTCAGTGACAGACGTCACCTCCTCCTTTCGGTCATTCATCAAACACTACACGGCTTCCAAGCTGCTCTGCACGGCTATTAGAGAAGTTCAGCACTAAGCCTTCAATTCCTCAGGTTGAATTTGGAAGCACGGCTCACTGAGGGAGCAGGGAACTGGTGACCACTCTCTGTCGTCCACCTCAGGGTGTGCGACACAGCCTGGCGTTCCTCGACACGACGGGCCTCCTCTGGCCGACCCCCGAGTGGGGTGCAGCTTCGTGCCCACCTGAGCCGGGCTGCAGAGCCGTCCCCAAGAACGCCGTCCGGGGTCCCTGTGAACACGCCGCTGCCCCCTGCGGCTGCCCAGCTCAGAGCATAGTCCTGTGCAGCCACCATCCCTGCACCCCACACCCCACTCCCAACAGAGGCAGGACGCAGCCCATCTAGAGCCACCTCTCCACCGAGCAGAAGCCCTCGTCACCTGGGGCCGTACCAGGTGGGCCGCCCCGTCTGTCCCACCTGCCTCAGCCCCAGCCGGACCCTTCCCGCGAGCTCCCAGGCCTCCCCTCACTTCCGCACGGGGACACGTGCTCAGTCCTCTCCCTGCCCCGCAGCCTGGCACCTTCGGTCTTGGTGGCAAAGCCCACCGCCCAAGGCACCCAGCCCGCGACAGCCCCAGGGGCTCCTTCTCGTGGCCGCTGGCCGTCCTCGATGCCACGACCACACCCGCTGGTGAGCTCAGAGCCCTGCAGAGGGGATGGCAAAGGACACCAGGGACAGACCTTCGTCATCAGTGAGGGATGTGCTCGCTTTCCGCTTTCTGGTTGGTACTCCCAAATCCTGGAACAGGATAAAAACACAAACACAGACAGGCTGGCACAGTGAGAGCCTGTGACAAGTGTGCCGTCACGCCTCTGCTCACAGGAAGGGCCCAGGCAGTGAAGGAAGACTGAGTCCTCACTGTGCCTGGCTGCACCTTCCCAAACTGCCACGTTAACACCCTGTGGGCAGCGCCACGGCAGACTGACTTGGTAAGAAAAGGCGCTAACACCCGATCTGTAAGCTTTCCCAGGGAGAAACGAGGGACTGGACTGCATTTCACAGACGTGGCCCGGCCCCACCACTGCCACCCCTCACACGGGCCAGCGGCCGCCCTGCACTCACCAGGACGTTTTCCGGTGACGCATCAAGTCCCTTCGGCCTCGACTCCCTTCCTAGAGAGATAGGTAAGACGCCCGTGTTCACGCCGGCTGAGCAGCTGGCATCTTCCCACCGCCGAGGGCATCTCTGCCAGTCCAGGCTGCGCCCTGACATCCCCTCTGTGAGGGCACGGCAGACGAGTCCCACCCCTCTCCGCCAGCCGGCCCCGATCTGTGGAGCGGATGGGCTAACGGCAAAGCTGCTCCCTTCTCACACGTCTGGTCTTACAACTCTGTGACTTCAGCAGCTGCCACCGCTCCACCTCAGTCTTCTCACCAATAAAATGGGAAGACTGTGTCCCCTGTCCTGCCCTGGGCCACACCGGTGACAGGACAGCCACTGCAAAGCGCCGCCGGGCAGTGCACCGGCCACACGCAGAGGGCCCCACAGGGCACATGCCGCGGGGGGGGGGGGGGGTCCACCTCCCTGCGCAGGCATCAGACTCGATTCTGAGCGCACCCCGAAGCTGGCCAACTTGGGGGTCCTGACACACAGTAAATCTTGGGAGAACTGAAAGATGCAGCTGGGACAGCCCCACTGAGAGCAACGTGACCACCAGGCCACCCACGCGCTCAGAGGCCAGGCGCGAAGGGCCCTGGGTGGCCCCCCGGGAAGCCGCCCTGTCACAAGGTGCCCGACGAGCAGCGCATCAGGACGCCGTGCGCCCCACAGAAGGTGAGGCTTTGTGAACTGGCGTACCTTTCCTGGAAGTTTTCTGCAAATGTAAAGCCTTCTTCCTTTTCTCTTCTAATTCCACTTGCAGTTTTATTTCCACAACCTAAACACAGAGAGTTAAATAAAGGGGCACGTTCCTAAGGACGGAAGCTGACGCAGCCACAGAACATTCTGTGCGAGAGGACGACAAGCAGCGTGGCCCCAGCCCCACTCCAGTGACTGCCAGCGGGGAGTTTCAGTTTGGGGCTTCCCCTCATATCCGACTGTCTCCCGCCCAGAGCCCACCAGGTGGAGACGAGGGTTTTGCAGAGGGAGACAGGTGGAGAGGCCACTGTGGACCAGCTCCTCCACGGACCCGCTCTAACGCTCACAAGAGCTGTGTGCAGGGCCTCTGGGGGGCTCAGGGAGCGCGGGGGGTGCAGCGACGTATCTCCGCACACACAGAAACGGGGGAAGAACCCCCCTTCCAAGGAGCCAGCAGTGTGGACCTGGACCCTTGCTGAGGGACACCGCAGGCGCTAGGTCGTCATCACCATCACCACGGTGTCAAGGCCGCTCGCCAGCCCCGATGTCGAGGCCTCAGGGCCCCACTCACACGTCAGCGCCTACCTGCTCGATGTTTGACCAGAAGCACTCTATCTCCCGGGCGGCCGACGCAGCGATCCGCCGCAGACGGCTCTGCTCCTCCCTCCGCCCCTGCTCCTCACGAAGCTTCCTCTCTCCGTGATGGCGCACGACCGTCCTGACGAGCTAGCGAACGGAAGCCCAAGAGCCTGTGCTTACTGTGTCACGTAATTAAAAAGGATGGTTCCTAAACGTCTTCGGAGCGCACGACTACGCGACGCGGAAGTGCCGCGTCCGCAAAGGGCCTCTGCGGGGCTGGTCCGGGGACGGACCGCTCACGGCGCCTGATTTGCTGACACCCTGCAAGTTGCATGCCCACCTTCTTGGCCGCGGCCACCTTCCACCGCCTCTCCTGGGCAAAGTCGGTGGCCATCCACTGCATCTCCTCCAGCAGGTAGTCCCAGTGCGCTCGGGGGCGCGGAGCCTCCTGTAGCCGGGGCAGGCGCCTCGGGGACCACAGGCCCTCCTTCCGCAGCTCTGCTATTCGCTGATGGATCTGGTTTTCCTGGTGGGGGGAATTATTAAGTGTGTTCCACTGATTCAAAACCCAGGTTCGTGAAACCTTCCGGGTGACAGTCTCAGAGGGGTGGGCAGGAGGGCAGCTCCCCCTGGAGCCTTAGAAGCAGCTGCGGAGGTGGTCCCGCCCCGTCCCAGAATCACAGGATAGAGCGCTCGCCCATGCCGGTGGACTTATGTGGGAATCTGCTTCGACCCCCATCAGCAAGGGGGGGCCCAGGTCAAATAAAACGGGCCCCACGTCGTTGCTGAAATCACACCGGGGACAGGCAGTGCCGGCTTCATCAGATCCTACTGTTCGGGACTGTTTCTTGTCATTCCCCTGATGACGCCGAACAGAGTGCCTGCTTAGCCCCCAGCAAACAGTGAGACGAGGCCGTCCCGAGTGCTGCCCCCAGCCCCACGGCACTGCCTGCCTCCGAGCCCCTCAGCAACAGCCTGCAGTGACCGCAGCCCAGAGCGCTGGCTTCAGCACAGAGAGGACCCCACACAAGCCGCCACGACAGGTCACACTGCTTGGTTTCAACGCAAGTTTCCACAGATCGCAATGTGTGGATTGTCCTGCCAGGTGTAAGCTGTCAACTGCTGCATCCTGACACGAAACCAGACGCATGTCACCGTGTCACAGTCGCCAGGCACACAGCCTCCTTACCAGTGCTATCTGTCCTGCCAGCTTATCCTGAGAGCTGTCCGGGGGTGGGGCGGCATTCTGAGCCGGGCTCTGTGGTTTCGGTGCAGCCGCCACAGCTGCCCCTGGGGACCGGGAGGTGACCGGAGACAGCGACTTGCTGGCTGCTGAGGAGGGTCTATTCACTGGGGAGGCCCGTGCGGGTGAGGGTCCTGGGCCTGAGCCGCTGGTGGGAACACCGGTTGAGGTAGAGGAGGTGGGTAGGGGCCTCTGACAGGGCTGCGTGGGGTCCGCAGGTGGTCTCGCAGACGCCACCGTCTAGAAGGCAGAGAACAGGTGAGCAGGTGAAGATGAGACTCCAGGTCCACTCACAGTGCCCAGATACCAGGGACAGCGTCGCAGGCAGAGGTGACAGCACCGATGCCTCCCCTACAGCCGCGCAAACGCACACATGGTCACATCCACAAACCACGGTGACACAAACTAAGCCATATCTCTTAATAACAACGCTTTTACTCTGCCGAACCCCATGAGACCCCGTTCTAAAGCACACGTCCACGCGCCGTCTTATCTCGTAAGCGCTTCCTTTCTGCTTTTTTTGTCATTTTGCTTTTTCCAGCCCCTTCTCTTTTGTCTTTTAATTGGCCTTTGGGAAGTACTGCTTGTGTGAGCCGCTGCTTCGTGGAAAACTACCGAGCACTGGCCCTGCACCTTTCCTCTGAAGGGCAGGCACACGGTCAGCAGCCCTGCCGTGGCAGGTGGCTGTGTGGTCTGAGATTGGGGCACAACTAGAGGGACCCTCCCTGACTGCAGACGGAGGAAGTGGGGGGCAGATGACAGGGGCAGGCCAGTTGTTGCCGCAGATGAGAAAAGCTGAGAACGGACAGACGCAGGACACAGCATCCCCCCAACCCACAATGTGGTGGAGACAGCAACAAGCCACAGACGTGCCTTTCAGGGCGTGTAGCTTCTGTCTTTGTGTCGGAGGCATTGCCTCCTGCCCGAGGGTCAGCAAACTAGCTGGCTGCACACTTCCGGAAAGAAAGTGCTGGTGGCCGTGGCCTGGCCAGCCTGTGTGCCCCAGGGCTCCACTGCCTTACGCAGCAGAGCTAGGGGACTGCGGGCAGCCACGTGCCAACGAAGCCTACATGATCCCCCCTTCACAGAAAGCCTGCCGGCTGTCCCAGCAGAGGAGCCACGGGCTTCCGTGCATACTGCAGGAAACCTTCAAACTCCGGTCCTTCAACAAAGGCAAGTAAGCGGACCTGAAGGAAACCTCAGGGGCACCTGAAGTCAGCACCTGATCACAAGAGAAAGGCTCACTGCCCCCTGGACCTACAGCCAGCGATGCAGGAAGGCTGAGCCGCCCGCCAGGCGGGCGCCCCTCCTAAGGCGAACGGTCAGAGCTTCCACTGCACCCGGGGTGCAAATCACAGCGCCTCCGGGCACTGGCAAGGGACCTGACTGCTGTGGCCTCAGGCTTTTCATGGGTAAAATGGGGACAATGAAGACTCTACCTCACAAGGCTGCTCAGCTGAAGGAATAAAAGAAGCCAGTACCTGCTCACCGTACCGTGTGCCAGACAAATGCCTGGCGCCCGGCACGTGGTAGGAAAAGGAAGCTCTGAGTGACTGCTATGGAAGGTCACACTTTGTCATGAGTCTCGTGAAACCTGAAAGAACTTGAGCAAAAAGCCCACCTAGGAAGCCCCTTATCACTGAGGAAGCAGCTGCCCCGCACGGTGACTGCTGAGCCAGCCCTGAACACGTGCCTGCAGCGTGTCCAAGGGGGCCGGAGCCCTTGGGGGAACCCGGAGGGTGGTTGGAGCTGGGGCAAGGGCGGCTGGATGGCGCTGCAGCTGCGTGGCCTGCTGCAGCCCTGCTGCCCTGCGCCTCGTCTGCACCCTGTGAGAGGGGCACCTGCTCCTGACGTCCACCTTACTGGTACAGCAAGTGGGACAGCGGACACAGGCCCTTCGCTCAGCTCCATCCTGACCAGCAGCAAGAACTGCGCTGCTTCCTGTTAACTGAGTGACAAGTGAAACCACGCTGCGACCGCTGGCGTGGGGCAGAAGCTGCCGAGGGCAGCACCCAAGGGACAGAGCGTGAGGAGCGTACCTGTGGCGGGCACGGCAGCGGCGGGGCCTGCATCTGCGCCTTCCCAGGCGTGGTCACGTGCAGGGCCAGTGGCGCGGGCTGCGTGGGCGCGGGGTGCTGACCGGCGGGGGGCGCCGGGGCGGGCGTGGTGGGTGGCAGCGCCTTCGCCTGCGGCTCGGCCGTGAGGGGCGGCTGTGGGAACTGCAGTGCTGCTGGCAGGGCCGTGGCGGGGAGGCCGGCCGGGGCCAGCCTGCCGGGGAGCTGAGGCGGCGGCGTGTGCAGGCTGGCTGCGTTCTGCACCGGGGGCCCTGTGGACGGGTCATACTGCTGCTGGCTCTGCTTCTGCCCCGCGAGCTGAGCAGCCTGAGGGGCGGGAGGCATCCCTCCTGTAAAACAGGGAAGCCCGCAGCACTGAGCCGCAGCTCGCGAGCGTCTGTGTGGGTCAGACCGCACTGTCGTGCCCAGCACACACGCACACAAAGTCTAACGGGCGTGAGCACCCAGCCACAGCAGGTCTCACAGACAGGTGAGCACACAGAGAAGGAAGGGGCCGAGTGACCGCCTGGCGTCCCTATGGCAGCAACGCAGAAAAACACACGGGGCAAACGGAGAGACATCGAGGGGAAGGGCACGTGTGGCTCTGCTAACGGGACAGGACCCGGTCTCTGGGCCTCGTCTCACTGACTGACTGCGGCTCAGGGGGCAGCCGGCGGCTGCACGGGCCCTGGCTGCACTCGCTCGTTCCTGAGCTACAAGCGCGCACTCTGGTATGCGTGGGGCTTACCTTGAACTGTCGGCATTAGCTGCTGGAGAGGAACTCCTGTGCTCACCCCTGGGTGCTGGAAGACCACCCCTTGGTGACCCACTTCAAGTCGAGGCCGCTTAGACTGCTCTAGAATAATTTTCAGAAAAGGTAGAGTTCGGTGTAAAAAAAAAAGAAAAAAAAATTTGTATTTCTATAGAATTTGAACAGGGAGGCCTTTCTATGCATGAATCAAAATCCAGAAGCCACGAAAGATTAGTAACTATACCTTTTCATTAAAAATCTGCAAATATAAGAAAAAGAATCATAAAAGGGCTCACGAGACAAGCAACAACCTAAGAGATGGTATGTGCAACACACAGAACGGGCGAAAGGCTGACTTACTCCCCATTCCCAAAGCTCTTACCAACGAGCATGGGAAGTACTGAGAGCCAGACAGACGAAAGGGGCCAAGGACACGGCCGGCGCACAGAGGGACAGGTCCACAGACAGTTAACAGGGAAGAAGAGATACCGTGCAGCCTTACTGAAATTTTTTAAATCCACATCAAAACAAAGGATTTCATCTTTCACCCATCAGATCCAAAAAGATGAAAAGGCTGATGGCAGTTCATGTACCTGCCAGAACGTGTGAGAACCTGACTTGTCCACGGCAGTGAGCGCTGGGCCGGTCCTTCCGGAAGGCCATCTGGCACCAGCAGCACGTAAGTGCACGCACAGCCTGATCCGGCACCCGGACTTCTGGGAGCCGTTCCTTTCACACGTACTGACAAGCACGCAGGACAACACGGAAGCCTCGACGTGGAGCCCCGTGTTGGCCGTCACGGGAAAACGGTGGCGCTAACAAGGCTCGGACGAATGAAGACGGAACCAGCCATGCAACCGAGTACTACGCGGCCACGGCGAAGAAGGAGGCCCACGACTGGGAGAGACGGCCTTGTCGGTCAACACCGGAGCCAGGGCAGCGCACGCAGGGCCCCATCTGCGTTTCCCAGAACGGCACCCGGGTAACAAGCTTGTGGGCGGACGGAGCAATGTCCGTGAAAATGAACGCAGGCCACCAGCAGCTGCCCCTGCGGGGTGGGCAGGAAGTACCAAACCAGAGGTAGCCTTACGCTGCACCCTTTGAGCCTTTCAAAAATTTGACATAAAATGTGGATTTCGTTTATAATGTGAAGAAAAAACTCCGTGGGAACAAATGACAACTTGAAAAGGCAGATGGCGTCACATTTAACCGTATCGTGAGGACTCCGGAGCCTAGAAATGCTCTTAGAAAGTCACGACGGAGCCCCTGCCTGCCATGCACGGGGGCGTTCACGTAAACACCCTGTCAGCTGACAGTCACCAAAAGAAAAAGCAACTTTCAAAGGACACGACGCGGAGACAAGCTGGGGCCGGAGCCCACCGGAGCCTGTGCTCCCTGACATACCTGCCGGAGGTGCCGCCGGCTGTCTCTTAAAGGGGTCCGTTTCTATGGCAGCTGCAGCCCCTGCCACCAGGGTCCCCGCGAGGGCTTGCTGCTGGAAAAAATCAGAAAGGAGAGTTTGACATTTAAGTGCATCGCAGGAATGACGAAAACTAAGCTACCGTAAGGGCCCCGCACACCGACCTCGCTCCCTTTCGATACACGTTATCTAGCCCGCGTACTTCAATGTGCATACGCAACACGTATTTACGTATAATCGCGTGCTAACTTACCTCTGGAAGAAAAAAGGACGCGTAACACATACATTATTCTGATTTTAAATGGAATTTCAGACCAATGCAAATCTAGTCCCTACGAAGGAAGCTGGCTTCGTGCACAGAACAGCAGCAAAAGGAGACCTGCCAGGGGACATCAGTCTTAGGTGTCAGACGACAGCTCAGTGTCCCTGCTCAGTCACATTGACTGTCATCACTCATCTCCCCAAAACACAAAAGCTGAGTTCAAAAAGGAAAAAAAAAAAAAAAAAAAAAAAAAAAAAAAAAAAGGCTAAAACCGTTTTCCTACTGGAAGATGACGCAAAAAGCCCAGTTAGTAAATCCCACCAGCTTGGACAGTCAGAACGGCACATGGACAGTCGGCACCCCACTTGATACACAGGTGAGAACAGTCAGAGGGCGTTTTAACGTCTGCCGAGAAGCTACTGGCCGATCCGAGAGGAGCAGTGACACCAAGTGCTGAGGGAGCTGCTTAACCACCACTGCTTGCTCCTTTTAATGATTCGGTGATGTCCGCTGCACTTAGCAGGGCATTTTAAGGGCAAAGACGCCTAAGTCACTATTCCGTGGGGGGCTCGTGAGCCCTGCGCCTGGGAGTGCACCAGGCAAGCCGCAGGCTACGGCCCCCACGCAGAAGGGACAGTCAGCACCACTCACACCGAACGGAGATGGGGGCGGGGGATGGACAAAGGCAGCGGAAGGACAGTGACTGCAAAAACAGACAATCCAGGACGGTGGTTACCTCTGGGCACAGAATCGCGGGAGTGTCTAACTTGTGCGTGCACTTCTCCAAACCCCCCGAGCGTTCCACGATGAACATGTATCACTTCCATAACCAAGAGAAAGGGTTTTCTTTTTAATGAAAGAAGTTAATAAGGGGCTATGGGTCCAGTAATGGCCAAGTACTTCCTATTAGACCAAAATACTCCAGATCAGCCTAAAGAGATGGCAGGCAGGCACCGACGGGAGCGGCATGTGCAGGAGCAGTGTCCAGCTTTCCAGCACTGGCCCCAAGGCCCACAGACAGCCTCCCTGCTCGCAGAGTCCCGGGACCAGAGCAGGAGGCCACCGGAGGAGGGGAAGATAAGAGGCCCACCCTCTGTCCCTCAACTCAGGCTGCCACTGAGGTATTCAAACACAGAGACCCGAGCATGGCCAGGTGACCACAGCTCAGGTGCCGATGCTCAGGGGACTGAGGTACGGTTCCAGTTCATCCATGCTAGCCAGCTACAAAAGCAAAGCCACCGCGCTCTTCAGAAGGAACGACAGAACCCAGGCTCTGTACACTCTGTCCGTCACAGCACTCACAGCCCGGTTCAAAATCACTGCGAAGCACAAAGGCACAGAAAACACGAGTCGCATCCCGAAAGCCACCTGCGGACAGCACCCAGGCCACCCACCCACGGAACCGGCAGTGGGGACGGGACCGTGCCCTTAAAAGTGTGCCTGGGACACGGAGAAGAAATGCCTAAGGCAGGACAGAAACAAGGAAACCAAACGCAGATCCCAGAACTGAAAGGGCCAGTCTCTGTGACAGAACGAGGCCTGGACGGGAGGGACAGTGGCCGGCGCAGAGGTCAGTGAGCCCAAAACAGTCCTGAGAGAAGAGCCTCGACACTCGTGGGGGGGAGGGGGGGGCTCCAGTCCCCGGGACGGCACAGGGCCGCAGACGGACGGGCGGACAGCACGGGACACGGACCTCGTCGCTTCCCCCGGGGTCGGGAGCACACAAAGGGAGGGGAGGTCTCTCCAACACAACAGTCCAGCAGACATGGACGAGGAAACTGGTTAGGTGGACTTCACGGAAATCCAGTGGGAGCTTCTCCTCCTAACTTGCTCACGGCCACTGACGCTCGCCTCTCAGAACGACTGGTAGTTTTCTCTTACGTGACCCTCAGGACGCTTTGACTGGGAAAGACGCTGCTCGCTTTAAAGCCCAAACCTGGTGTTAATAAACAAGCATTTGTCAGAACTTGCAAAAGAAACACGTTCTCACAGATGGGGGGGAGGGTCTTGGTGGACCTGAATTCTGACTGCCACTGAGCCAAATGCGTTTCTTTGTCCACTCAGGACAATGAAACGCACAGGAGTCCGGAAACTGCGCCGAGAGCAGAACCCTGGAGATCCAGCCGTGCGGCTCACAGGACAGACCCCGGGAAGGTCTGCCGCCGTAAGGAGGCACAGGCTGCTGTCGTCCCGAGGGAGGAAGTAAGAGCACGCTGTGGTTGGCAGTTACTCGGCTGCAAATTTCTGCCCGACTTAAATACCCAAACGGCAAGCTAACTGGGACGGTGGCACGCTGAGGCCAGGCGCTCAGCGGTCACTGGAAGGGCAGGAGGGCTCAGGGCATGACAGACGACCTTCCCGAGCACCACCTTCAAAGGACTGACCGGAAGTGGACAGGACTTTGGATCAGGTGGCCTCGGGTCTCTCAAGTGGAGACTCTGAGAGGAGCCTCCCGCAGCCGAACACGGGCCGCGCCCTCGCTCCCCCCTGAAGCGCTGAGCCACCGCACGTGTGTGAGTAAAAACAGGAGTTGGGGGCATTCCAGAACGGTAACCATTCTCTCTAACATAACCACTGACGAATGATCTCCACGCAGGACGGGTTCTGGACCTAAAAGACGGTAATAAAAGCGTTACCTGCACACGGTAACTGCGCGCCTCCTAGAAGCAGACAGAAGTGAACACACACGTAACACGGACTCACATCTAACTCTGGAGTTTCACCAGTCAGTGCACACCAATCAACACAGAGATTCTACCTTTGCAAATACTAAAGCTCACGGATTTTTTCCCAAGAAAACAAAGGATGTTTTCTGACAGACCCTCCAATTTCCTTTGCCGTTCACTGACATTTGGTTCAAAAACCTGTAATTCGAAAGCAAGATTCCTTGCTTTTTGCCCTTTAGTCTCTTAGGTCTTTGTACTATGAAATATATCCATACACAAAAGGAATCATTAACACACGTGTGTGATGTTAAAAGCACCATAAAGTCAATCGGAATCCATGTGCTGGGATGTGGGTGTTCACTGGACACGCTGAAATCTCTCACAGTAAAACGCTGAGGGGGAGAGTGACAAAAGTTCTCTGCCCTGTAACAGAGGAACCACATCAGGGTCACTCCGGACTCGCGCCACAAAGGGACCCCCTCCCCAAGGTCCAGGCCACTAGACCCCAGCACCGTTCCTTGCAGGGTTCTCACCCCCGTGTGAGTCCCTCTGGGCAGAGGTGTGCAGAGGGGGCCATGGTGCTGACCACGGTCAGGGGTGTGCACGACCCACTGCGTGGCTCTGCTGCCAGAGGAGGTCCGGGTCTTTGTCCTGGGGCTCTGACACAGTGCTGCTAGAAACACCGTGACACATGCTTTCCGGCACACACACATGCGTGCGTGCGCACACACACACAAAGTACCCTTAGGACACGCTGCTGGGTCACAGGGTCTGCGCATCTCAGCTCCTCCAGGTCACGCCAACTTTTCCAAACGCCTGCACGTGACACTGCCGTAAGAAGTGGGGGGATAATCCCACTGAGCCACATCAGTCTCTGTCCAACTTAGTTTCCAAACCAGTGAGTGTGACAATCCATCGCTGTGGAAACCACACATGTTCGCCCGTCTGCAGGCACCCCGAGCCCCGCTGCCCCCGCGCCAGTGTCTGCAGTGTGGCCTGCACATGCATCGAGGCGTCAACTTCTCTACGTGGTAGCAGGAAAGACGCACCCACGACTGTCACCTTCCACTGCAGCAAACACATGATGAGAAGCACCGACGTGTGGGGTTCCAGTCAGGACACCACCGAGAGGAGGGAGGCGGCAGGCCCGAGCAGGGCCCACGCCCTGGGCTGGAGGGAGGGTGCGCGCAAAGGGCCTGTGCGTCTCCTGACGGAAGGGGGGAACGTTCGCAGAGTGTGTGTCAGGGAAGGTGTGTCAGGAGCGTGCAACGACTGGCGGGGGGGGGGGGCGGGGGGGCCAAGTGGCCGAATTACAGACCAGTGACCATCAGACACCGTGCGGGGGTGGGGCCACACAGCAGATGCCTAGCAGCAGCACAAGGGGACCTGACGGAGGTGGACATCTCGGCAGGCGGGTGGGTTATGTGGACACCTGTCAAGCTCAACAAACCATCACACACAAGATGTGGGCATTGCCTTCTTATAAACTACACCTCAGCACGTGACACTCACTATGGGGAAAGCATCCCGTGATCCTGTGAATAGATGCAGACACAGCATTTGAGAAAATTCAACATCCATTCATGACAAGCACTAGGGTTAAAGGAGTTTCCTGAACCTTCTGATAAAGGACATCTACAGAACCCACAGCTAACATCATACCTAATGGTGAAAGAGGAATGTTTTCCTGCTGTAATTGGGGAAAAAAGTAAGAATGTCTGTCCTCACCACTCCTAGTCTAGTCTTTGCCAATGCAATAGGGCACAACAAGGAAATAAAAAATGTACAGATAGAAAAAGAAAAAATAAATCTTGCTTTCTTTGCAGACATGCTTCTCTCTCTAGAAAATCCCACGGAATCTACAAAAAGTTCCTGAAACTGAGACTAGCAAGGTTGCAGATCACAGGTTCAAACAGTCAGCTGTATTCCTACGCACTCGCAGTGAACTACAAGTTTTTAAAATTTAAGTGCCATTTACAACACCTCAGAAAAACTGGATACTTGGGTATAAATTTAACAAAATACATACAGAACTGAGATACTGAAAACGACAACACCCTGAAGAAAGGAATCCAAGGAGACCCAAACAGAGCGATGTACCATATTCCTGGACTGCAAGATGCAATACTGTCAAGACATCACTTCTCCCAAACTGGTCAACAGATTCGATGCAATCCCAGCCAAAACCCCGGCAGGACAACAGACAGCATTTTGTACAACAGATACTGAAAAGGAACCAGAAGCAGCACCTCCAAAGCAATTTTGGAAAAGCACAAAGCTGAAGAGCTCACACTGCCTAACTTCCAGACTTACTACGAAACTACAGCAGTCGAGACAGCCTGGCACAATCGAAAGGACACACGGGTGAGTGGGAGAGAAGAGTCTGGAAACAGACTCACGCGAATTGGATCAACTGATTTCTGGCCAATATGCAAAGTCCATTCAACACATCCGAGACAGTCTTTGAAGACGAGGTGGTGAAACAACTGGACGGTGGTATGTGAAGAAATGAACCTGTGCTTGCAGTGTTGAGAAAAACTTCCCTCAAAATGGATCACAGACCAGACTGTGAAACACAAAACTACAGAGTCTACAGAAGAACACACAGGAGAAATTTCTGTGACCTTGGATTGAGCAAAGAGTTCTTAGATACGACGTCAAAAGCACCATTCATAAAAGAAAAGATTGTTAAATCAGGCTGTATCAAAGTTTAAAACTTTTGCTCTGTGAAAAAACAGTATAAAGGAAGGAAAAAGATAAGCCACAGAATGGAAAAAAAATTACAAATTTACATCTGACAAAATACTTGTATCCAGGGAAAGGGGAGTGGGAGAGAAGGGACAGGGTCTCAAATACATGGTCATGGAAAGAGAACTGACGCTGGTGACGAGCACACAACATATACATGATGTAGTGTAGAGCTGTACACGTGGAACCCACGTAATTTTTGCTAGTCAATGTCATCCCAATAGATTTAACAATAAAAAATAAAAATTAAAAAAAATTATTTCTAGGACACTTTTTTCATTATGGTATTAAAAAAATTTCAACTCGAAAGATACTGACATTCAGAATATGCAAAGAAACCCCAAATGCAACAATAATGAAACGACTGACTCAATGGAAAAAATGGGTGAAAGAAAGTTAACAGCTGCTTCCCCAGAGACGACACAGAAACGGGGAAGGAGCGGGTGGAAGCACATTCGCCACACGAGTCCTCAGAGCACACCGAAACCCCTACGCCTCTCGGAAGGACCAGGCCAGCGAGGGCGGGGAGGGCGCGGGGGGCGGGCGCAGCCTCTGTGGAAAGTCTGGCAGTTTCCTGGGAAGTTGAACATACACTTGGTCAAAGACCCAGCACTCTGTCTCCAACGTATTTGTCCGAACGCCAGGAAGCCCTACGTTCACACTAACATCTGTATGTGAACCATCACGGCAGCTTGATTTCCAAGGGCCCCCAATGGCAAACAACCCAAAGGTCCTTTGAAGGGTGAGTGGGTAAACTGGGAACATCCGCACATGGAGCAGCGCTCAGCAAAACCAACCGCGGCCCGAGTGACGATGTGATGCCCCTCCCACGCACTGCCCACTGCGAGCGACCAGGGCAAAGGGCAACACTCTGTGTGACTCCACTGACATTTCCTTCTGGAGGAGGGGGGCGTCACAGAGAGGGACACAGGTGCTGGTGGCTACGAGACTCCACGTGCTCATCCAAACTCAGGGAACTACAGACCAGAGAGAGTGAATTCTCCTGAATTAAATACGTTGAAATGAACAAAAATAAATACTGTTAGTGGTATATTATAACCCACTGATTAAAAATAAGAACCCACACCTAAATGGAAGAGAAAAGAAAGCTCATCACTGCAACAGACCGCCAACTGATAAATGCCAAAGAGATAATGGAGGTGGAACATCTGTTTTGCAACCTTTAAGGAGATAACTGACTTTGACAAGACTCGTCAAGAGAAGCTAGAAGTAGTGGTTGAAAAGTTTAGTGAGGTAGCGGGTATTTACGTGGTCTCCCAGTATTTTTCCAAATTACTTCCCATTTACCCAAGGAAAACTAACTTCCCACTGGAAAAGCCCGGGGACCAACGCAGGACAAGCTGACATCACGGCCTCCTGGTACGCTCCCTGAGCTGGACACAACGTCACTGTTGTGGTATTCCGCTCAGACACACGCAAAAACCAGACAATCACACCTCCAAGGACATTCTACAAAACATCTGCCCGGACTCCTCAAAGCCGGGAAGGTCCTGAACGGCTGCGGGGCCGGCCCAGACCACAGACCAAAGCGTGCGACAGCTGAGCACGGGGGCGAGCACGGGG
>PVJL010017971.1:0-17054 GCA_004026885.1 Lyroderma lyra
CTCCTCGAAGGACTGGACCGTGGCCGGCCCCGCCTGGCCATTGGCAAGGGACGCCGCGGGCTAGACGAGGTGGGGCCGCCAGGGGCACCGCGGGAGCGGGTCCGAACCCTGGCCCCCGAGGCCGTCCCCTCTTTCTAGGGACTCCACCTCCCTGGTAGGCTCCGACCAGAGAGCACGGGGCACACCTGTAAATGACACCGAATAAACCCGAGTTACCTTTGCTAGGGGCTTCGGTGTAAGGTTGGCTGGGGGACGGGAACCAGTTACCTGGGACCTTTCAGAAGCTGGGGCCTGGGCTCCTGGGTCTCAGGGACGAGGGGACTGAACAACTCTCCATGCCTGAGCGAGTCGGAATTAGGGGGCTGCTTGTCCCATCTCTCTGCTGGCTTCTGGGCATGCTCAAAGACTCCTAATCCTCCTCGAGTACCTACTGTGTGCCTCGTGTGCCAAGCAAAGTCACATGACTTGATGGGCGCGTGCCAGTCACAGTAATCGTGGTGCTTCTCTGAGCACTACGCATACTGCAGGCGCCGCACCATCTCATTTCATCCTCACCAGGTCCTCCTCGGCTGTATGTAGGCTGAGGCCCAGGTAACTGATTTGAGGCCGCCTGGATAGAGAGGGACCTAACAGGGGCTTACACCCAGGTCTGCCTGAGACTTATAAAAACGGTGGGTTTGCCCTCCACCCCCCCACCCTTGAATCTCTCCAGGTGTCTCTGTGATGGGTGAGAAGCTGCTCGGTGGGCTCCCCGATGTAGAGGCCGAGCTGGGTGAGAGCCTGGGTCAGTGACTTAACCTGCTGGTCTTCAGTTTCTTCTCACAAAATTGAATCAAAGCCCCCCATCAAGGCACTGTTGTGAGGATTCGATGAAGTGCTCAGTAAATAGTGCTGACTTGTTTGTTCACATTAAGGTTTGGCCACCAGGGGCCTCTGGATTTCAGGGGTACTGCCCTGCCTGTCCAGGCAGGTGTGAGGCCCAGAAGCTCCCTGCCTGACCCCTGGGGTGTCATGGTGTTTTCAGTCTCAGCCTCCAAGCTTTGCGGAGTCTGTCCCTTGTCAGTAATGCTCTTCCTTTCCCATGTTTCTGCCCCTCCAGCATCCTCCTAGAAGCTTCCCCAGTTCTTTCCTCTCACCCTGCCCAAACTCTAACCCCTGGGTCCAGCCCTCCTGTGTGGCCATCCAGTCTTTGGGTTTTGTTTTTACCTAATTGGATGGAGCTTTGAGGGCAGAGACCAATTCTCCCTCCCCACCAGTTAAGTGCAGGGTCATTCATCCAACATTTATGGAGCTCCTAATGTATGCAGGGGCATTTCTAGACATGGATGTAGAACAAAGACAGAAACTTCTCAACTCACAGAGCTTACAGTCTTGTGGGAGTGAGACAACAGAGAAGTAAATATGTACTCAGAGGTCTGATGATGAGTGTTATGAATAGGAAATAAAGCAACATGAGGGGAAGGCTGTGAGGGGTACTATTTTAGTTTGGGAGGTCAGGGCTCCTTTGAGAAGGTGGCTTGGGCAGAGAACAAAATAAAGCACGGGTATTTTCTAGCCATGATGGAATATCATGTCAGAAGAACACTTCCATTGAAACCAAATGGAAAAAAAAATACAACACACACACACAAATATAAAATAGAATCTATTTGAAGACATCAAAGAGGTTTCAAGGCAGCTGGGATCCCAGAAAAAAGGGAAGCTCATTCTGCTGGAGAGGCCAGAAGACTGAGGAAGCAACCACAGCATAGGCTAAGAGGCTGGGAACCTAAGCTGAGTCATGGGGCTGGGATGGAAGTAGAGCTAGGAACCACAGGAGGCAAGCAGGACTTGAGGGACCAAAATTCCGGAAAGAATGAAAAAGCTTTGAGAAGCCCAGCATTGTGCTCAGATTGTCCCCTGGGCAGTGTCATGGGCCTGGATAAACAAACACCTCTGTTAGGACCCAGGTAGAATTAATAAATTAGAAGGACCTCTGCAAGTACCCACCCATGAGAAGACCAGAACCCAGCTTCAAACTAAATTCCACACTGAATTAAGAAGATCCCTACTCTATCTGCTTGTTGAAAAGCAAAAGTAGGGTATCCTTAGCCACACAGGCCTATTTATATTTAAATTGGTTAAAATTAAATTTAAAACCCAGTTCCTCAGTCACACTAGACACATTTCAACCACTCTGAAACCATACTTGGTTAGTGACTACCGTAGTGAACAGCACAGATTCAGAATGTTTCCATCATCACAGAAAATTCCATTGTGTAGTGCTGTTTGGGGAGTGGGAAATCTTCAACCAGAGCCTCAGAAAATCTCTACAGTTTTTCATACAAAATATCTGATAGTCAATGAAAAAATTTACAAGCATACCAGGCTATAGGACAAAATGAACATCCAAAAGAAACTAGCAGATATGGTCACAGGTGATCCACCTGTCAGAGTTTCAGGCATGGACTTTAATTGTTGTCAACATGTTCAAGAAGATACATGCTAAAATGGAAATTTTCACTGTTGAACTGGAATATATAACAAAGAACAAAGCAGGATGGAATGATGAGTGCCAGAATTACCTTCCTGCTGTAACAACTACCAAACCAGACATAACGTGACACAATTTTCTCTGCCTCACTCCACAGGCAGCTCGTTCCCCCAACTGCCAACCCTGATGACCACCACCAACCTCAAGCTCACCACCAACCACATGGCCCTGTGCCCACACAGACAGTAGCTACACAGAGGCAACGGCTTCTCCTAGAACTTTCTGTGAGTTTCCTTCCCCTTTGGGCTCTCATGTTTGCAACTGGACATCTTAGGTTTCACATTCTCTGCCAGCTCTGCCATGTCCACCTGCACCTGTGCTTCAGGTAAGCTGCTTTGTGATGCTCTCTCTTACTGTCCTTCAGAACATCATTTCCCAGCTCCTCTCACATTGTGTAAGATCTGGGTTTTCTAATCCCTTCTCATAGTTTTCTTGGTGGCTGTTGGCATGACCACAGCCTGACTTGTAAAGCTGTGGGGTAAATGAACCAGTTCAGGCTTGCTCACTGAGCTTCTGTCAGAAGGATGTGCACCTGTTATGTAACTGTGACTGGCATTGTCCCAGGGCACAGCCATTTTGCTATGTATGTGCCTTCTGAGCTTGCCTTTGGTGGCTTGCCACCTTTGTTCCGCCTATATGAAGGGACTCTCAGGGGGGAGCACAGACATGAGCTGAGCTGAAACTAGCTATGGGAGGGAGCAAGCTGGCTATGGGAGTGGACTGTGTGCGAACTAAGAGTGAGCTATGGACTATAAGCTGGCCACAGACTATAAGCTATTGAGGGGGCACTCCTGGATGCCACGTGTTGCTGCTCTGCTTCTAGAATAAAGGCTATGTTTAAGTTGTCTGCAACTTCTTGATTCTTCTATCTACCTGGACCCATTGCAAACCTCCCTGCCCTCAGTCATTGGCAATACAACAGCTCGGACAAATTACAGAGACAATTTTAGACTCTAGGTAGTATTGTTTTTCTCCAAACATACTTAACTGTTGCCTCTAGCAGGTGAATCTCTTCAATCTGATCAAGGATTGAGGAAATTGGAAACCCAGCTTCAAGTGTTATAGGGTGTCATCTATTTCCCATCTCCCTCACTCTTTAGGGTCCCAGCCACAAAAGTACAATGTTGACCAGGGTTTCCTATTTCTTGGCAAACCCTCTCAACTTTCTGTCTTTTACCCTCTGGCCCCAGGAGACTCATGAATGTTCTCCTTAACTTCTCAATGACTGCTCAGAATCAGCAATCTATTTCAGGAAAAGAGTACTTCAAATACTTGGCTCATCTCCTTTGACTTCCTATTTCTTCCATGTTCCTTGTGCAAATTTTCTCTGCATTGCCTCCAAACACTTAAAAAGTTTTATTCAGGGTTTCCAGTTCTTCTTTTCTTTTTCATGAGGAAGGTTTGAAATAACATGGCAAGGTACTGTCAGAATCATGTCACCCGAACTAGAGAATTTACTGAAATTTTCTCCAGGCTCTGAGTGCCTCTTCCCTAAAGCTTCTAAAATGCCACCCACTGAGGGTCTTTCCCACATGCCTTGTTTTCTGCCAGGACCAGCTAGCCTGTCCCCAAATCATGAGCCATACCACAGGATTGTTTGCTCTATGGCCACAACAGCTCTGGGTCAAGTCACACAACAGATGAGTAGGAGTCCCTATGCCCTCCATGCTCTGGGTCCCACACACCCCATCCCCCCCATAGACCCCATTCCTCATGTCCCCACCAACCCCATCCCCCATATTCCCACACACCTTATCCTCCATGTCTTCTTCTAAAGCTAGCCCCAGTGAATACCTTTCATACTTACAGAGAGATACCATGTCCTTGTGTCCCACATCTGGACACCTCTTATTCTTGGGGATCAGTTGCTAGTCTAGGGAGCTTAGAGGAGGTAGATATGCCCTGACCTTGTTCTTACACATTTTGGACTCTACTATGTGTGGTAACTGAGGCATCCAGGTAAGAATGGCTCCATCCACGACTAGCAGCCATGAACTAGATCTGAGTTCACCTTGAGATCCTGGGGTACAGAAGGAGCAGGAGGTGTTGGGCAGAGGGTTGAATCAGGGTGGCCCCTTGCCAATAAAAGTTGGGTGTCCTACTCCCTCACCCAGCCCTGGCATGGAAGATCATGATCCCCTTGTTTTCAGACCTAAGGGACTCCAGGATGTGGATGTCAGATACCTGGGTTAGCAATAGAGAGGAGAAGAGACCGAGAGTTCAGAAAAGTGTGACAGCAGAATGGTTCATCATGCCAACCCAATCCCTAAGCTGAGACTTCTACTCTACCTGTCACATTCAGAGATTGTGTTTTCTATTTGTGACAGTATCTCCCAAGAAGTCTTCTCCTCCTAAAGGGACAATGTCCACCTCTCCCCATCCTGGCATCTGTGTTTCTCAGAGAGCATTTGGAGATAGAGGTTCACAAGGAGGTGGAATTGGCCCAAGGTCCTTGGTCTTCTGCAGCTTTTGACCTAGTCTGTTTGGGCACAGTATAATTCTAGTACATATTGACCTCTATCTTAGATCAAAAGATGTAGCCTATTCTATAATAAATCCATAAATTTCAGGATAACAGAAGGCCAGAGCATGAAGATACACAGGCACTTTGTGCTATATTATGTCCCCAATTCTCAAACCTGCAGCATCTACCCTGTGTACTTCTCCAAGTTGTGCCCCAATAGAGACCAAGTCCTCTTACCCCTACACACTTGCAGCAGGGGCAGCAGCAGCAGCTTGGACTTGGAGGAAGTATGTCTGGGACCCCTAACATTATCATGCAAATCCCTTCTATCTGAAGATGAGGAGTAGCTACAGGAGCAGCAGACATCTAGGACTCTGGAGTGGGCTGCTCCCAAATCCTCCCTCTCTCAGGAGCTCTCCGTTTCCCACTAATGACCAGGGAAGTAAAAGCTGAGCTCTTCTTGCCCCAGACTTGGTGATAACCTGCCGAGGTGGCCTTTCCATCCCACTCTCCACTCATGTCACCAGTCCCAAGTGTCCATCCCTACATCCCTCAGAAATGGATGGTGTGGTCTCTCTCTGTTCACCGAATCCTCTCTGCTCTGGCTCTCAACCCAGGCTCAGTCACACAGGAAGACTCAAGAAGGAATGGCTGAACTCATAGTCATCTGCAGGGGGCCCCTTATAAAGATCAGAGTCTGGAACTGAGAATGGTGGCTCCAGCCCCACCTATGAATGTGATGTTTGTGGGTTTCTGGTGTCAATTTTAGTGCACAAACCCACTGGACATGCTGGTGGTTGTCAACCCATTCTCAGTGTTCCCATGAGTCCTGGACTCACACCTTTAGAATGACTTCCAACTTCTAAACAGTTCCTCCAGCCCCCAAAGGCCTCATCTCTTTATGGTATCTATGGAATCTCCCTCTCCTTACCCCACCACCATTTTCCCCTGACATTGCCTAGTTTGCTTGGCCCTCATGACAACCCTCCATGCTGTGGTCCACTGAGGCCACAGAATCCTTTCCCCAATCTCAATATTTACCCTTCATGTAGAAGGAAGTAAACCTAAGAATTTAGTTCTGTGACCCATCAGCTCCAAATACAGCATTTCAACCAGACTTCTGATACTTCATTCCTTCATTTGAACTGTTAGGACTTGGCATAGAACCGGGCACAGAAAAGGATCACATACTATATTTTCTGTTATCCAGAGCTTCATTACAGTAGAAGAAAGAGATGAAAAGCAAAAGCAAAATATCAACCCCCTGCAAAGTGAGGGGAGGAAGAGCAGATGTCTGGCGCAAGATTTTCTGGGGTGGGGGTGAGGGTACAGTCACCTGAGGGCCAAGAAACCCAGTGACCGCTGAGAAATTCAATTTGTCTCTGAACCAATGCCCTCTCTTACCTAGAGAGTGTTCAGAGGGAAGCTGAGGAGAAGTTTGGCTGAACTTCTGTCCTGTAGGACAGAATATCACCAGACATTTCCCAGCATTACTTCCTTTTGAGACAGGTCATTGCTCTGCCTCCAGGGGGCACTCCATCCACCATGCCAGACCTGGGCAGCTTTTCGCCCAAGGGTTGACGCTGTCCATGGTTTTGGAGAGTACCTGGGATCAACTCCCCCAAGGACTACAATTTACAAGCACAAGATCCAGAGCCTTAGGCCACTAGAAAACCTAGTCGGGGGTGTGGGGAGGGGATGAACTTCGGAAAGGCTAGGTCCCTCTTGGGAAGGAGGAATCAGAATAAAGGGGAGTGGGCTGGGCTCATTTCTATGCCTCTCCTTTCATCCCTCTAGTTGTCTTATTTTTTGAATTTGTGGTGCCAGAATTGTGCTATTACTGAAGGGGTGCATTACACTTAGCATTTGCTACTGAAATGTCCCTAAAAGAGGAAGTTGCCTCAATGAGCTGCTAGTGTCTTAGGGGATCTACCAAGCTAGTCAGGTCTCCACTAAGAATTAAGATCTTAATGTGACCCACAGAGAGGTTACTTTGGGGAAAAGATTAGGCCATCAGGGGATTTGGGAGTAAGTTGGGTATAAAGGGGAAGAATGTGCAGAGATGTGGGTAATGACAAGGTCAAATGTATTTACTCCCCACAGGCTGGAATTTGTGTTAGCTGTTTGCATGTTGCATGTTTTCTTGCTAGCACTAGCAATATAAGAGTTTGCCTTATGAAAAATTAAAGAAAAAGAGAAAATTCTTTTTAAAAAAGCAAGAGAAATGCAAGTAGCAACTTATAAAGGGACACTGATTTGACTCTCAGCTGATTTCTCACCAGAAACTTTACAGGTCAGAAGGGATTGGCAGAAAATATTCAACATGATGAAAATCATGGATCTACAACCAAGAATAACATATCTACCAAAGCTAGCTTTCAAAACTGAAGGACACATAAAGAGCTTCTCAGATAAGGAAAAATTAAAGAAATATATCACCACCAAACCAGTACTACAAAGAATGTTAGAGGGACTTCTTTAAGATGGGAAGAGGGATGGGAGAGTGGTTAAATAAGGGAAAGTGGTGGAGAAATTTAGTTTGATTGTTAGCATACAGTCAAAAGCAGTAAAGACACAAAACTCATAGACACTGTCAATAATTCAGTAGTTACCTGAGAGTAAGGGGGGAGAAGGGACAGGGACACAAATATATGGTGATTGAAAGAGAACTGACTCTGGGTGATGAATGTATAATACAACACATAGATGTAATGTAGAATTGTACACCTAGGGACCTAGGTAATTCTTATTAATGTCAACCCAATAAATTAAAAAGAACCATACTCCTTTGAACCAAAAAAGATTTTTTAAAAAAGAGTTTGCCTTATTAAATAAAGTATATTCGGTGGGAGGCCAGGCTAATTGGAACATTCATAAACAAATGTTAAGCATTTGTCTTAGCTATGCACTGTGCTAGGTGCTATAGATTCAAGTGAAGAAAGCAGATTTGACACTGACTTCAGAGTGAACTAGGACATTCTGTGAAACCTCAGTTTTCTTATCTGTATAATGGAGCAGAACACCATTGCTCTGAAGAGTTGTTGGGGCTATTGTGAGAATGGGGAGGGGCTTTGGTGACCTGGGCTGCCCCAATTCTGCCAGGACTGACTTTTCTTCAGCCTTTTCCCAACCCTCACCACACCTCCTTCTCCCAATTTCAGGACAAGACAGGCTGTGCCAGGCCTCCAGGCTTTTAAGACAGGACTTTCCAACTGGCGTGCCCATCCCTGCTTCCCCACAACCTGATGATCTCTCCTCAATGTTATACCTTGCTGATATCTCCTTCCAGTCTGTCATCTACTAATTGTGTCTGAAGTGTCCTGTACCACAATGTTTTCAGTTTTGGTGCTATCACATCCATAAAGATTTCTAGCAAGAAAGCTGAGTTGTTATTAGCTATTTCTCATTATATTTTATAATGTTGTTATTATTTCTTCAGATTTTTCTATAAAAGATGAACATCTGAACATAGGGCATTTCCTAGCTGAACTATTTTTACATATATTTGTTATAAAAAATATATTTATAGTTTACATTGTGTAAGCTATATATTTATAGTTTATATTACATAAATATATTATATATTATACATATTATAATTAATATATTATATAATTGCAATAATATATTTATATAATATAAATGTTATAAATATAAATCATGATAATACATTGTAAATACATAATATATAGTTTATATTATATATAACATATTTATAGTTTACATTGTGTGATCATTTCTCAAGTCAAGAAATAGAACATGGAGGCTCACCAGGAACCTCAGAATTTCTCTGTTTCCCATCCTCTCCCAGCCTCTCAGGAGTTACCATATTGCCATTTAGGGCCATCTTCATTCTGGCCTTTGCCTATAAACATAGCATCTGAGTATCTATTCTTGACCAAGATAGTTGCTTTAGAACTTTATTTAAATGTAGTAACATGTGTTTTGTATGACCTTAATAGGACTACATCAGCTTTCCTTTTCTTAGTGTTGGCATAGTATACAATTTTGTCTCCTTTTATTTTTTACATTCTCTATCCTTATAATTTAGACGCATATATTATAAAGAGTAGACACTTGGAATACTAATCCAAGCTGACTCTCTGTTTTTAACTAAAGCATTTATCCATTATATTCAATCTAAGCATCTACGTTATACTTTATTTTCTGTATGTACAACCAATTACAGATTACATTTTCCCTCTGTTCTCATTCTAAGCTTTTCACAGTGCACTTTTAACTACTTCTAGTTCATAAGTTATACATTCTGATTCTATTCTTGTAGCAAGTACCATAAAAATTACTCCAAAGTCTTTAGTAAATGAAAACCTCTCTTTCCTCCTAGATAATAAGTAGGTATGAGAAAATGTAAAAATTCATGTCCCGCCACCCAACTTTGGACATAGCTGTTATTATTGTTAGGAATTTTAAAAGCATCTTTTATATTTATTCAACAGGCAATGATTTCTCCCATTTATTTTTCCCAAAAAGATCTCTATTACTTCCTCATTTTAAAATTATCCTACTGAGTACAGATTATAAAGTGATATTTAAAGATAGGATTTGCTTTCTTCTATTTTCCATGGTTGCTACTGATAATTTAATTAAACTGCTCTTCTTTTGAAGGCAATCTGTCTTTTTTGCTGTTCCAGATTTTCTCCTTGTCTTTGATTTTCTTTGACTCACCCTTGCCTTGGGAAGAACTCAATGTGAGAGTGGTCTCTTATGAAACTGCCCACCTTGGGCAGGCATCTGGACTTTCATTACAGGCCACACAAAGCCAGAGAACCAAAGCTCACATGATTGGTATGGGAAAATTCCATTGGGGATTTTGGTATTTTGGCTTAGCTATTTTGCCTAATTCTCTGGATTCAGGCTTTCCTCAAAATGTTAGCCTAACAAATTTCCATTTTCTTTTCTTTTCAAGTATTCTATACTTTTGGAATGAGGAATTTTATTTTTTCTATTTTTTTTCATGAAGGATGTAGTTAGTGTCAGTACAAGTCTTGATTAGAATGATCTAACCCAGGCATGTCCAACCTGTGGTCTAGGACAACTTTGAATGCAGCCCAACACAAATTCTTAAAACATTATGAAATTTTTTATGACCTTTTTCTTTTTTAGCTATCATTATTGTTACTGTATTTTATGTGTGGCCCAAGACAATTCTTCCAGTGTGGCTCAGTGGAGCCAAAAGGTTGGACATCACTGATCTAACCTGTCAGTACCAATACAAGAGTCACAACTCAACTTCTCAACTGCACTGAAAATGGGTTTTGAGTAGTGGATGTGGAGAATTGGTGTTCTCTTAGTTTCACACTCTAATTGTCCACTTCTTCCCTCAAGCTCACTTTCTAAAGTTTAGGAAATAAATACCAGATTTGGGTGCTTATTTTGTGTCACTGGGATACTCACCTGGGCCCATACTGTGTGTGGCTTTCTCCACAGACATTTTCCTGACTGGAGACAATGTTGCAGCTGGACCAGCCTTTGTGGTTTTTACTATGAGACACACACTTTAAGAACAACCATCTGAGGACTTTGGGGGAAAAAAGGTTATTACAGTAGTCTTTCTCTACCCATGGTTTTGTTTTCTGTGTTTTCAGTTACCCATAGTTAACTACAGTCCAAAAATATTAAATAAAAAATTCCAGAAATAAACAATTCATAAGTTTTAAATGCCATGCTGGTCTGAGTAGCGTGATAAATCTCATGCTGTTCTGATCCATCCTGCCTGGAATGTGAACCGTCACTTTGTCCAGCTCTCCATGCTGTATACGCTCCCTGCCCATTAGTCACATCAATTATCAGATTGGCTGTCACAGTATCAAGGTGCTTGTGATCAAGTAACTCTTATAGTAGTCTAATGTGATGCCATAATGCCCACATCATTCACCTCACTTCATCTCATCATGTAGGCATTGTGCCATGTCACATCATCACAAGAAGGATGAGTACAGTATAATAGGATATTTGCACATTCACATAAACTTTCTTACAGTATATTGCTTTGTGTTCTATTTTACTATTAGTTATTGTTAATCTCTTACTGTGCCTAATTTATAAATTAAATTTTATCCTAAGTATGTATGTATAGAGAAAACTAATAATATATAAAGGGTTTGGTACTATCCATGGTTGCAAGCACCCACTGCGATTCTTGGAACATATCTACTGCAGACTACTTCACTCACAAGTCCTAGAGGATACCCAGCATACCCAGGGGCCAGTCAGCAAGCTCATAGGGAGGGAGGGATGAGAGAGAGAGAGAACCTAGGGTTCTGCCTTTCTTGGGATAGGGGTGGGGTGCCTAGAGTTTCAGGGGTTCTTTACTGGTGAAATTAAAACATAAGAGTGGGAATTTAAAGTTCAGGAAGGGAAAAGTAGGGTCACTCAAGTGGTCAGTTACCTAAGTCACCCAGGACTTGATGAAAGGGAAATTCCATGGGTGGGGTAGCCCGGCTCTTCATCGAGTTGTGTAGATGCCAATATGTTTATTCCAGATGGATGTCTTGGCAATCAACAGCATAACATCAAGCATTTGCAACCAAAAAAAGCTATAGTTAGACACTTATGCTGTAGCACTGCTGGTGACTTTTTGACTGTTTTGGTTTTAGTGCTTTCTCTTTAAAAATTAAATTCGTTTAGCTATTTTAATTTTTAATAGAAGAGGGAGAGTATGAGCTCCTTTTCCACCCAAATCTGTCCTTGAACTCTGGTTTGAAGAACTGGATGGTATAAGCCAGATGAAAGCAAGGTGGTGTGGCCTCCTGCAGAGGGATCTTGAATTGCAAGGAATTCGGTATGAACCAGAGTGGAAGCTGAAGGAACAAAGGCCAAGAGGGAGAGAGAGTAGAAGAGTAGATTAATGCCAGGAAAAGATATTGTGATGTATTGTCTAAGGCTGGGAGTTGTAAATGGGTTTGTGTAAGAGAGAGTCAGGGTTAGCTCTCTGGCTGGCCCAAATTGGTAACAGAGACCTTAACCCAGACCAGAATCCTGAGGGCCTGTGGGAGGAGCTCTTAAACCCAGTGTAGTTCTGAGAGCTCTACAGGAAGAACTCTATAGTTACAACAGAGCTCTATGATTGTAACAGTCCTTCCCCTTAACTTCCTCTTCCTCTCTGTAAAAAGGGCTTCCTGCTTCTTCTTGTATACTGTGTGCACATGGCTTGCTATGGCTTACATATTGCCTTGCATGGCTCTCTTTTTCCTTGAATGAATCCTTTTTGGTGATGAAATACCTAGTCAAATTTGTTTACAGTCACAGGCTGTTGCAAAGATCCTTATGGGGCCCATAAATGAGACAGGGAAGGGACTGGAGGTCAGGAGGTGAAAGAATGTGCAGGAAAAATTGACAGATAAGAGTGGGGTGAGGAGATGACCCAGAGAAAATATAAGATACCATATCATGAACCAAATGCAAGGCTGAGGGACTGGTCTTTCACTAAGGGGGCTTTGAGGAATTCTGGGAAAAAGAATGACACCAATAAGTTGCCACCCTGTTCTCTGTTGCTGGTTACCCCTGACCTCAGGAGAAGTTACAAGCAGGACCTTTCTGTTCAAAAACAAAAGGCAAACCAGCAAGTCTTGAGCACACATCACATGACACAACTCTGTTCGTTGATTTCCGTGTGTTAATTTTTTTAATGCTCTCAACCACCATTGAGGTAAGGTTGCAGGATCTCTGATGTACAGAATGGGAAACTGAGGAACAGAGAAATGAAGTGATGGGTTGACGACAATGCCTTAGGAAGTGTGGAAGCCTGCATTTGAACCCAGGTCTCTCTCATCCTGTCACCTATCTTCTTTGTTAATAGTTCCACAAGGTCTCCTCGTGCCTCATCAATTTGTCCGATTTCTTCCTGCCAGAGGGGCTGTGATGTTCCCAGCCAGGACCAAGCTCTGGGTGAGTCCTTATTTCTTTGTATTGATCTCTGAGTACTCGGTGGTGCTGGTGGCCTCCAGGTCCCGAGGGTCCCGTGACTTCATCCCGTGAAAGCTGAGGTTGGCGTAGTGGACCTCTTGTTGCTCCCCCAAGGGAGGGGCACCCCCGACAGGTGACGCTTGGTCTGGGGGGCTGCCTGACTGGGGTTTTTGCTTGGAACCCTGAGTGAAGCAGGGACATGGGAGTCAGAGAAAAATGAGGCAGGCATGGTCCCAAGGACAGGTTGGGCTGATGGGACAGCTTTTCATTTACCCTCCTTTTCCACACACTTTTCTTACGAACGCAACTGTTTGCTTATTCACTTTAAATTGTGTAGCACCACCACGGAGCAGACCATCCTGAGGGCTCACTAATCACACTTAATCCTCACCAGAAAGAACCCAGTATGAATGACATTCTTATTATCCCCACTTGCAGATAGGGAAACTCAGGTGGGGAGAGGTGAAGTAACATGCCAAGCATGGGTAGAAAGTGATGGTTTGGAGGAGATGGTTCTGGAAGCCTGTATCTGGCAAAGAGGCGAGGTGGGCTCAGTGGTCAGTAGGTTGGGGCAGGAGGCTGACTCTTGGCTCCAGGAGATGAAGGGCAAGAACCCAGAGAAGTAACTGCCAGCTGTCTGCCCAGCTGACCACAGGGGAGGTTTGGGGAAATGGGAGGAGCTGTCTGGACTCATTGAATGGACATGTCCAGGCCTCCCACCACACACACACACACACACACACGCGAACACACACACACACACACACACACACACACACGAACACACACACTTGCACGCACACACACACACACACACGCACACACACACACACTGCAGAAGACCCACATCACTCACCCAGGCGATGGCACCCATGACTGGGTCTTCATCATCCATGCCCTTTGGTCTCCTGGCTGCTTTGTTCCTGCGGGCTCTCACTCTAAGGGGAGAAATCAGAGCACTGCAGCCAGAATGGCTCAGGGGCAGGTGGGCAGGCTGCCTCTACTCCCTGATAAGACAACTGAGGCTTCCAGGCCCTGGAACCAGACCTGGAGACCCTCCTGACATGCACGTGAGCACTCCGTCCCCCAGATGACCAGGCATTTGGCCAAGACTGAATTTCCATCACTAAAGACGCGCTTATACACAAAAATCTTGTACACGAGTGACAATAACAGTGTTATTCATGATGGTGAAAGCATGGAAACAACCCAAATGTTCATCAGTGGATAAATGGACAAATAAAATAGAATATCATTTAGAAATAAAAAGGAATAAAGTACTGATACATGCATGAACCTTGGAAATACTCTGCTACATCCTAGAAGCCAGTCATAAAGGACCATTGATTTTGATTCCATTTGTATGAAATGTCCAGAAAGGGCAAATCTAGAGACATAGGAAATAGATCAGTGGTTGCCTAGGGCTGTGGGGAGGACAGGGGCGGATGAAGGTTGAGGGGTGTGGGGTTTCTTTCTGCTTGTTTGTTTCTTTTTCAATTTGGGCTAATGAAAATGTTCTAAAATAGATTGTGGTGATGGATGTGCAACTCTGTGGGTGAAATACAAGCCATTTACCATATTTTGTCATGTGTAATGTGCACCCACATTTTTGGCCCAGACTTTCAGGAAAAAGAAATCTTTCATTTTAATTTTTAATTCAAATTCTTATTTGTTTATATGTAGATAGTTGTGGGTTTTTTTGTTCTGTTTTTGTTTTTTGTTTTTTTTTTGGTATGTGGGTAGCTCCCTGGCTGGGAATCGAACCCAGGCTGCAGCGCTGACAGCGCCAGTGCCGAAGCCCTAAGCCACTACACCACCAGGGAACTCCAGTTGTGTTTTTTTATAAAGGAATTTTAGCATTTATTTTTTAGCTTATTATGGTGCAAGAAATTTTTTGTAACACTTTTAACTCATAAGCATAAATAAAAGAATTAAAAACATTTATATGTATATGAAATTACTGCTACACATGTATATGACACAATACGGTAATTGTACACTTTGCATATATGAAAATTACATCTCAGTAAAGCTGTTATCCCCACCTACCCATCCACCCACCCTCCCAAAAAGCCCCTCTGGATGTACTCAGCCCTGCTTTCCTGGGATCCAGTGACCTCTCTCCTCACCCCTCCCACACACCTCCACCTCCCCAGGACAAAGGCTTACGTGCAAAAGATGATGAGACACACACATAGGGACAGCAGGGCCATGGCACCAGCACCTCCAAGAGCTCCAGGAACCACTCCCATCTGGGGTACAGACTTCCCTGCAGAAGAGGGTGTGAGATGACCCCGTCCCAGCACTCAGCCTCCTGTCTTCCCACCTCCTTGCAGAACTGGCTGTAGGGCCTGTTCAGGCACAAGATGGAGGGCCCTGTCCTAGCAATCACGGGCTGTCCAGGCCGCAGTCCCTCCCCGCAGCTTCATCTCCACCCGCAACTCCTTTCTCCCTGAGCCGCTGCCCCCCTGCAGACCCTCTGACCTGGCAGCAGCAGGACAGTGGCGCTCTGGGCCCCGTGGACATTCCAGGCCTCACAGCTGAGTCTGAGGCCTGAGCTGAGGCCCCCGCTGAGGCTCAGGGAGCTGTTGGCCCAGGGCCCCGCTGAGCTGGAGGTGACCACGATGGAGGCATTGCTGTGGTTCCCCTCCAGCAGCCCCTCCCCCAGCCACCAGCGCAGGGAGGGGGCCAGTTGGGCTCGGGAAGAGCAGCTGCAGTGCAGCCCCTTGTCCTCCCAGGAGCAGGAGGGTCCCAGCAGCTGTGGGGGGTCTGTGGGGAGACAGAAGGGTCAGTGGTGCCTCTTCCCTCCCCAGCACCCAGGTGTTTTGCCCCCAGGTGCCCCCCACCCCCCACTCACAGTGCACACGGACATGCAGGGAGACGTGCAGGGAGCCCTGTGGGTGCTGAGCTCGGCAGGTGAATTCCCCTTCATGCTCCCTTTGTATCTGAGGCAGCTCCAGGACCCCGGGGTGTGAGGGCGAGGAAGGGTTCAGGGTCCGGTTCCCCTGGGCCCAGCTCAGTGAGGCAGGAGGGTTGCTGTTAGCGACACAGATGAGAAGCAGAGAGTCCCCTTCCAGGACCGCAAGAGATGAGCCATTCCCTGTGTATTTCATTTCTAGAGGGAGACAGAGACAGGGACAGGGACAGAGAGACAGAGAGAGATGGTTGTGGGCTCCGATAGTCTCAGTCCCTCCCTCCTTCAGTATGGCACCTCCTCTCCAGCTCCCTGACTTGGTTGGGTCTGGGGACAAAGGCGGGCCTTTACACCCTGAGAAGGTTGGCACAAGGTGTCTGGATCTTCAGGGTCCCACTGGAACCTTCATGAACTATTTAGTGAGGACAGAACAGGGATCCCCATGGCTTTCAGATACAGAGTTAGTGTGTGCAGAGGAAATAGGACTGAGGAGGCCTGGTCCTGTGAATATTCCAAGTTGTGGAGGGATTAGGGGGAAAACCAGGAGCGGTGCCACGGAGAGGTGACATGCGCTTTGCACAGCGGGTACATGTGAGCGTGCAGGTGCGCGTGCACACGAGAGGTGGGGGAGGGAGGGTGATGACTTTGATCCTTGTTCTTCCCAGATCTGATCCCATTCAAGCTGCGATTCCTCCCCCTCAGCCTCCATGGTGGCCCCAGGGACAGGTCCCAGCCCCAGAGAGGTGAGGTCCTTTCCTACCTGTGACGTTTCTGAAGAAGATGCGTATGGTGAGGGTCTGTGGGGCATCTGGCATAGAAACACAGGGCCCCAGTCAGGTCAGGAGCAGGATGGAACTTGACCCCACACCAAGGAGAGGGGCGGGGGAATCTGAGAAGGTGGGATTGCTGTCCTTCTGGCCCACTCCCCACCTACACTCAGATCCACACATGTCTTCTCAGGTTAACTCGGCCTCCCTCTCTCCTCCCCTAATCACACACACACACACACACACACACACACGCACACACACTCACAAACACGCACATACGCCCACACTCACATGCACACACACGAACACACACACGCACAGTCACACACACGCACACTCACACACACACACAAACACACACACTCACACACACTCACACTCTCACACTCACATGCACACACACGCACACACACTCACACACACTCACACACGCACACACACTCACAC
>PVJL010017972.1:0-17052 GCA_004026885.1 Lyroderma lyra
ATAAGTTCACCACCTAATGTGACTTCTCTTTCCATCACCTTATATTTAGCTTCCCCCCCTCCTCTCCCACCCCCTCCCCTTTCTCCCCTCCCTAACCCACTCGTCCCCAAATAAACATTAAACTATCGATTGTGTCCATGGGTTATTTGTTTGTTCATTTCTTTTTTTCTTTGCTTTCAGTTTTATATTCCGCATATAAGCCAGACAGAAAAACAAAAACAAAGAACTGCATGATTTCACTCATATGCGGAATGTGTTGCCTTTTGATTGGTGGTCCTAATGCATTGGAGGGTTGTTACAGATTAAATGAATCAGCAGAATTATCACTAGTTCCAGGCACTGGGGGTAGGATTATTACAGGAAAATGAGTCAGCAGAATCATCAGCTGAATCAGATAACTCTTTATGTTGGGGCCTTCTCCTTCATTCCCCACTTTGAGACCCCATATGATTTTCACTTTGGGGTCACATCATCTACATGCTGCTGCAGGGGCTGACAGTTCCCCACACAGAACATATGTGAGGCTGTCTTTTTGTTAATACTTTGACTGCTAGTGGGAGGAGACAAAGAACAATTAAACATAGCCCGACAATGGCTACCACTCCTCTCACTAGGGTTTTAAATCCGCCAAAGGCTGAAAACCATCCTCCTCATAAGGGATGTAGCAAATATAGGGTTGATTATTTCCTGGGTCACATACTGAGTATTGAGTTTGATTTAAAGTGCAGGTTTCCTTAAGAGTAATCTTCATATTTATAAAAACTGTAAAATAGCAATATTGATGTTACCTTTTGTCCCACCTTACATGTATACACAAATTGCAATCTTCCTCCCCTTTTCCCAGAGTCCTAAGTCTAGTCAGGATGAGTCCCACAATAATATTCCTCAAACTTTGGCCATGCATTTACCAGTGCTCAATGTTATGGATCTTATGGACAAATTCACACATGAACTGGGACAGTATCACTTTGTTGTGGATTTGGCAAATGCCTTTTTCTCCATAGATATAGCGCCGGAGAGTCAAGAGCAGTTCGCCTTCATGTGGGAAGAAGGACAATGGACTTTCCTGGTGCTTCACCAGGTATATCTGCACAGTCCCACCCTGGGCCACAAATTGATGGCTCAGGACTTGGCCACCTGCCGGAAGCAAGCAAGGGTGCATCTCTTCCATTATGTTGCTGATATAATGCTAACCTCTGATTCTCTTACAGAGCTCGAGACTATGGCCACCAGTCTACGAGAAGCCCTCAAAACCTGAGGGTGGGCCATCAACGAAGACAAGGTCCAAAGGCCTGAGTTGTCTGTCAAATTCTTGGGAGTTTTCTGGTCAGGTAAGACTAAGGTTATGCCAGAGGCAGTCATAGGTAAGATACAGATATATCCCTGGCCAAGAACAGTGAAGCAATTGCAGACCTCTTTGGGTTTGTTGGGCTATTGGAGGATGTTTATTCCTCATTTAGCCACTTTATCTCACCCCTTACATCTGCTGATACAGAGAGAGGCTACTTGGGATTGGACCCCAGAGATAGAGCAGTCGTTTTGAGCCACCAAGCAGGCAGTGGCTCAAGCCCAAACCCTACGGGTGGTTGACACCACCCTACCATTCCTTTTAACAGTGTCAGTGGATAACAATGGGTTTGGATGGGACTTGTGGCTAAAACGTGGTACTAGTAAAGTGCCCATTGGTTTCTGGTCTCAATTGTGGAAAGGGGCAGAAGCCTGCTATTCCCTTATAGAGAAATAGCTAGCTGCTATTTATGCTGCCCTTTTGGCCTGTGAGGCCATAACAGGGCCTAATCCTGTAACCACCCAATTAAGGTATCTGGTAAAAGGTTGGCTGTGGTCTTGGTTACACACACCATGGATGGTGGCAAAGCCCTTACCAGCCACATTGCTGTCACAAGATAGACATATTGCCTGTATTTTACCTGAGGGTAAAGATCTTCCTTTAATAATGTTACTGTCTGCTTTGTTCCACCATCCAGGCTTATGACAGGCAATAGTATCCTGTCCTGGGCACATACTTTTGCTCAGGTACATAATGTTTCCCAACTTCCCTAAACAACTGGACATGGTTACATACATGGAGCAGCACCGCTGAATGGGACCAACGTCACCAAGCAGTGGACAATTTTCTCCACCAGGACCATAATAACCAACCCACTCTGTTTGGATATGCAATATCTAATGGGTGGGGTTGGGTGGTGGGGGAACATGTAAAACTATGGGAACAAGTCCTGTTATGTATAAAACAACATCGTTCAGCCACTAATCACATTGCTGGTTGAGTGCTCCCACACTTGTGTCAAAATGTTACCCATGTGCTGACCCCTCACACTTGGTGGAATGCCTTAGGATCCACCTGGCCATGGATACTACTGATCCTAGCAATTATTGCTAGCAGTCTGGTAGTCTTTTGCTCTGTGCTATATTGCTGCTGTGAGCTGTGGGCTCAAGGATATACATTATGGGCAAAATCCTGTGTGGCAGCCCTGGAGGGGTGGAGTGTCAGTCCCCAGAGGGTTAAAGCTAAGCCCACTTTAAAGGGTTACAGCCAGGCCCGCTGCCCAGGCTTGACCTTGGTATAATCAGTCCATGTCTGGGGTTGAGGAATTCCTGGGGCTGACATTTACTGCGCATGTACTGCCTTATGTAACCATGAAAACCCAAACAACTGCTACTGGGGAAATGTGGCAAGATGCCACTTTTGTTTGAATATGTATATATAGTCCCAGGTGCACAATAAATTGTCTTGCTTGCTGGTGTGTTTACAGTTCTACTATGTCGGCTCCGCGTGTCTTTTGTCAACTGGGTGTACCACCACTGAAACTTGCCCTGCCTGGAAACCTTGGCAATGACACTCTGCTTTCCACTGTGCTGGCATAGTCATCTTCAATCTACTGTAGTGGACCCAGGCAGGTATGCCTTCCACTTTGACTGCAGTAGGCATGGTCAGGATGATAGTGTAGGGACCCTTCCACTTTGCTTTAAGGGGGATCAAGTTCCAATCCTTGACCCAGACCTGGTCTCCTGGAGAGAAAAGATGAACAGGCTCAAAAAGCCTAAGAGGGGCCCTTTCTATCACCCAAGTGGAGATCTTTTTTGTTATTTTCCCTAGAGCTTCTAATTGTCTGTGTAATTCTCTAGGGGTCCCTGGCAAATTGCAGAGGATTGGAGAGGTTCTACTACACATTATCTCATAATGTATAATCTGACCTCTTAGAAGGAGTACACCTAATCTTGAATAGAATTAATGGTAGGGCCTGTATTCACTTAAGCTTTGCCTCCTGGCAGAGCTTACTGATTCCTGTCTTTAGGGTTCTATTCATGCACTCTACCTTGCCTGATCTCTAAGGTCAATATTCCACATGGTGATTCCATGTGATATTTAAAATTGTGACAGTCTCTTGTACCATCTCAGCCACAAAAGCTGCACTATTGTCCAATCCAATCTGAAGTGGCAATCCAAACTGGGGAATGATTTCTCTCAGTAGTATTCTCATTACCTCTCGAGCATTTTTAGTTCTTGTAGGGAAGGTCTCTACCCACTCTGTGTTTGAACAGACCAAAACTAAAAAATACTGGTTTCCCCCATACCAGGGCATCTTGGTACAATACACTTGCATGTCCTCAAAGTGTGGTGCCCCATAGGACCGGATCCCAGGTGGCAGGGATGGCTCCTGCCTTGCATTGTGCTGACTGCATGTCACACAACATTGACTGACATTTTTAGCAAAAATTGACAAAAGAGGAATGTATAAGTACCTTACCAATAATTCTTCAGTCTTTTCCTGGCCCAAGTGGGTGGCCCTGTGCATTGCAAGGACAACTGCTGGCCCTAGGAGATGGGGGACTATAATCCTCCCATCTAGCAGTTTCCTCCATCATTCCCCAGCCTCTTTAGCTTCCTCCTGTTTCATCCATTCCTTTTCTTTCTCCAAATACACAGAAGTCAAATCTGGAGCCCATGGAATTAGAGGTACCATAGAGGCAGCCTGGTATGGAGGGGTGGCAGCCCTCTTTGCCTTGGTGTATGCCTTTAAATATTTTTGTGCTTCAGTAGTCCCTGTCCTTTGACACCCTCAGCAGTGGACAACTGCTACTCACTTAGGCTTCCGTATAGCCTCCAGGAGCTGCAAAATCTCACCAGGATATTTTAAATCCTTTCCTGTTGCTGATAAAAGTCCCTCTATTTTTGTAGATGGCTCTGTGTATGTGGAGGGTGAGAAAAGCAAATAGTGAGTTGGTGAAGATATTTACATTCTTTCCTTCACTGACACAAGGGCCTGAGTCAGGGCTATTAGCTCAGCCTTCTGGGCAGATGTTCCCTGGGGCAGGGGCTTTGCTTTAATTACCTAAGTCAGAGTCACTACTGTATACCCTGCCTGCCTTTCTCCCCCAGATTTAACAAAACTGCTTCCATCTATGCCACGACCTGCGTGGGGAACAGGGAAACAGAGGGGAAGTGGTGGGAGGAAGAAAAACACACAGACACAGACATAGATAGGAAAGCTGGGACCATGTGATTCTCTGAGCTCTGATGAAGACACAGAGATGCCATCTGAAAGCAGCTTATTTATTTTATAGGGCAAGAAAAACAGCAGGGTAGGTCAAAGGTGCAAAAGCTGGAAAGTATACTTCAACCAAGAGATATGCTTTGTGTTTCCCTTGTAGCTCATTACAGTCCTGAATGACTACACTCAATCAACATCTTGCCAATTAACCTTGAAGCACAATTTATTCTATTTTTTTTTTCGAGCATGTGAGTCATGAATTATATCTTGGGTTGCTCCCAGAAACTAAGCAGCTTTGCTATACTTGGGCTTACTGGAAACTTCCCACGCAGGCTGCTTTGCTATAGTCTGTTTTTCACCTCACCGTGGCCTTCAACTCAAACACTCCCTACACATCTACAAAAAGCTCCAAATCTGGGTCCTCTAGTGGCCAGTCAAGCAGGTCAGGTCAGCTTGAATACACTGCTTCAATGACTTCTACACAGTCATGCTCAGGTTCTCCATCTCCCATCAGGAGTGGAGTGGCTGGGTTTAAGGAAGACACAACTTCTATTGTTAGTCTCAGATTTTTACACAGTAGGCTCTGGTATTTGGTAAGACATGCATTTGTCAGCCAGTGGTGCCCCTGGTGTTCATCAGAGTGACTATTGCATGTGGCACCTGCACCCTTAATTCCTGACCCAGAGTTAACTTATCAGCTTCTTGCACCAGCATGGCTGTGACTACAAGTGCTCTTAGACAGGGAGGCCATCCTTTTGAGACTCCATCGAGCTGTTTCTCCATCGAGCTGTTTAGAAAGGTAGGCTGCTGACCTTACCCATGACCCTACATTCTGGGTCAGTACCCCCATAGCTGTTCTGTTCCTTTCTGATACATATAGCACAGAGAGTTTGGTGAAATCAGGGAGGCCCAATGCTTGGGCTGTTTGTAGTTCTTTTAGCTTCATGAATGCCTTTTGCTGGTTGGATCCCCATTCTATTGTCCCACTTCCCTCTTTGTGGCCTCACAAAGCACTTTAGCCAGAATTGCAAAGTTTGGGATCCATATGTGGAAAAATCCCACTGCTCCTAGGAACTCTCTAATCTGCCTTCTTGTCTTTGGGATTGGAATGTTCTGAATAACCTGTTGTCTTTCTATTCCTAGCCTTCTGTCTCCTTGCTGGACAATGAACTCCAGGTATTTCACCTGCTTCTGGCAGATCTGGGCCTTTTTCCTAGAGACTTTATACCCGCAAGCCTCTAAATGCTGTAGAAGTGCATCTGTTTCTTTCACGCACCATTTGAGACTCTAGTGGCCTAGCAGTAGGTCATCCACACACACTGGAAGGACACATTTGGTGGCCTGTGCTGGAAATTGATGAAGATCTTGAGCGAGGGCCTCTCCAAAGAATGTTGATGCATTCTTAAATCCTTGAGGAAGTCGTGTCCAGGTGTCTTATAATTTTGCCTCTCTGGAAGGGTCTTCCCATTGGAAGGCAAACAGTTCATAGCTTCTGGGGGCCACTCTTATACTAAAAAAATTGTCTTTCAAATCTAGGCAGGTGAACCAGGAGGCTTGTGCAGGGAGAAGGCTCAAAAGGGTGTAAGGGTTAGGCACAGTAGGGTGCAGGGTCACAGTTGCTTGATTTACCATTCTCAGGTCCTGAAAGAGTTGGTAGTTCCCAAGGAGATTGGCTTGGGACAATAATGCCATGCTCCTTGAGCCTCTGCAAATATACCTGGATTCCTTCCAAAGCCTTTTGAGGAATTGGGTACTGCCTTTGGCTGATAGGCTGAACCCTGGGTCACAATTCATTTCACAATAGTGCTTTGTTGATTGCCAGCCTGAATGAATTCTGAGACATCTCTGGACTAGTTCTGGATTCAATACCTTTCCAGGTGCTGTGAGGAAAATCCTCCATTCCTCCTCCCTGGGGACTGTGAGGGTGAAAACTAGTCCTGGCTTAGGTAAATGCAAGTTCAGCCAGCCTTCATTGGAAAACAAGATAGTAGCTCATAATTCTCCTAAAAAATCTTGCCTCAATAATGGGAGGGGGCAATCTGTCATATACAGGAACCGATGTATCACCTCATGGCCTCCAATGGTGCATTTTGTGGGGAGGCAAAAAGGTTTCTGGCTTAGAGCTCCAGTTGTCCCAATTATGTTAGCTTTTTGAGAGGATGGGGGTGTCACAGGACTGTTAACTGCAGAATGCTCAGCTCTAGTGTCAACTAAAAATTTCGGTTCTTTTCCCCCTATCTTTATTCAAACCATGGACTCATCAGGGGCCTCTCACTTCTCTCAGGGGCATTTGAATATATTAGGCTGTTCGCGACCACAACCTTGAAGGAAGGGGAGATGCATTAGTTAGGCTCCTCCAAGATGGATGGAGCAGAGGAGGCCACAACATCAGGTGCCTCAGGAGGTGTGGTAGAGTTGGGCAATGGTGGTCTTTCATCTGTCCTCTTTTACGGAGCATAGGGTGGGAGCTCTATATCTTCAGGCTCAAAGGGAAGTATTTCGGGTATGGCTGGTGGCTGAGGCTTGTCAGGCCAGGCAGGGAGTTTCCCTAAGTCACTACCTGCCTTTGCTAACAGTACCTTGAAGGCTTGGCCTCTGAGTCAGTGGGAGAGGGGGATGGCTGCAGCACTAACTGGAGCCAACTATCTATATATGGAAACTGGTCAGTGTGTTCTGGGTCTTCGGTAATGACAGACCGCACTTTCTATACTACAGTTCAATCCAGGTTTCCTTCTGAAGGCCATTCCACCTCAAACATAGGTCATTCTAATTCACACAAAGTTCTTAGATTCCCCGGGGTCATAATGACTCAATAATTTCCAGGAAATCCTTTCTTAAAATTATTCAGCATGGTTGCTAAGGGGGAAGGTTTTTCTTGCACATCTCCCATGGCACTCCCTCAGATGAACAACAATCATGCCACAAAGAGGTTTGCGGGGAGGGAAGGGTAAACTGGGATGCGATGCACAATCACTTTGTCATCAGCTGCTCCCCTTGTGGGGACATAGGTGCCTTTTAGCAATAATTGGGCCAGTATAAACCCCCGACTCCAATTGGACTTAGTCCAATACCACCATAAACCATATGAGGTCACTATGGAACCATGGATCAAAACTCTACTCTCACTTCAGCCTTGTGAGGAGGAGTCAGAACCCTCTCCTTGGTGCATATCTTGTTCACTCTCCAAGCACTCACATTCACTCAAATCCAACCCAAATCCCCAAATTCCTGTCCTGGTGGAGCCTCAGTTTCCCATTTGAACTAACTTGAGCAGTACTCAGGAGGTGGCAGAGAGGGATCAGCCCTCCCTTCTGCTCAGACAGAGCAGGTCCTGGCTCATTTTCCCAAACTGTTCCTACCATGCCTCTGATGTCACCTGGACCTTGTGTCCATTCCCCTTGGTGTTCAACTCCCCAGAAACCCGTGGAGGGGATCCTTTCTGCACTCTGTCAAGGCATCCACACAGGGAAGCTAAGCTAGCCATCCCTGGCATGCTCAGTGGTTCACATCACACAGGCTGATCAAGGACCCCCCAGGGGTGCTCTGGAGGGTTGGTGGAAAGGGCCAGGCAATTCTGACTTTGTTCTTTCTCTCTGCAGGTGGGCCCACTTCCCAATCAGGGAGCCAAAACATGTTGCAGGAAACTAGAGAAAGAATCACCTGAACACCAAAGATAGAAGAGGAAGGGATTCTTTATCCAGCCAGTGGAGCCACAGCAGACAAAAGTCTAAAATGGCCAAGCTCCCCAATTCCCCCTGGTCCTGTCCTTTTAGAGGACTTATAGGCTTAAAGGAGCACCCGTGTTGATTGGTGGTCCTAATGCATTGGAGGATTGTTATAGATTAAATGAATCAGCAGAATCATCCCAAGTTCCAGGCACTGGGGGTAGGGTTATTACAGGAAAATGAGTCATCAGAATCATCAGCTGAATCAGATAGCTCTTTATGTTGAGGCTTCCCCCTTCAGTATGACTTAGTTTACTTAACATGATAATCTCAAGAGTCATTCATGTTGTCACAGATTGCAGTATTTAACCCTTTTTATGGCTAAGTAACATTCCATTTTATATTTAGTTGTAAGTACCACATCTCCTATATCCAATTGCCTACAAAAGAACACTTTGGTTGTTTCCTTGTTCATGTCACAATGAATAATGCTGCAATGAACATAGAAGTACACGTATTTTTTATGGATTGAAGCTTTAAGTCATATGGTAATTTTGTACATAATTTTGTTGTGGAACCTCCATACTGTTTTCCATAGTGGCTGTTCAAATTTGTATTCCCACCAGCAGTGTATGAGTTCCTTTTACTCCACAACCTATGCAAAATTATGATCTTTTGTCTTGTTGATAATAGTCATTCTATAAAATGTGAGATTGTGTCTCATTGTGGCTTTGATTTGAATTTATTTAATAGCCAGTAAAGCTTACCATTTTTTTTTATCTATCTGTTGGCCATTTGTTTGACTTCTTTTTTTTTTTAACTTATGGGAATCAGTGTTTAATTTTATGGATAGCTGACAAATTATTTCCAAGGTGGTGACATCAATTTGCATTTCCATCAAATGTTTACAATTGTCTGCCTGTTTGTTTTGCTTATGGTTTTAAATCTCACATTGTCCATTTTTAAAAAATGTTAGCTGCTCTAGCAGTGTCTTCTCTCATTGTCTTTTTTTTTTTAATTGAGGAGACATCTGTTAGCAAGGATTACATAGGTTTCAGGCATACAATTCTACAGTGCATTGTCAACTTGATGTATAATCAGTTCACCACCTAATGTGACTTCTCTTCCCATCACCTTATTTTTAGTTTCGCCCCTCCTCTCCCACCCCTTCCCCTTTTTGTTTGACTTCATAAGTGATGTGCCTGTTCAAGTCTTCTGCCCATTTTTAAATTGGATTATTTTTGTTGTCGTGGGTTGTATGAGTTCTTACATATATTTAAACATTAGTTTCTATACAAAGTGTTGTTTGCAAATAAGTTCTCTAATTCAGTTGGTTGCTTTTTTGTTTTTTTTGATGGTCTCTTGTACTATGCAAAAGCTTTTTAATTTGATATAATCCCATTTATTTATTTTAGCTTTTACTTCTCTTGCCTTTGATGTCAAATTTAAAAAATCCTCTCGGAACCTAGAGTCTATATTTCAGGTCTCATGTTTATGTCTTTTGATTCATTTTGAGTTAAATTTTGTATATCATGAAAGATAGCAGTCTAGTTACATTCTTTTGCAACTGGCTTTTTAATTTTTCAGGACCATTTATTGAAAAGACTTTTTACTCTTCACTGTATGTTTCACATTTTTGTCAGAAATGATCTGCCTGTATATACTCTTGTGTAGATTTATTTCTGGGTTTTAAAATTTTATTTCATTGGTCTGTGTGTCTGTTTTTCTGCCAATACCATGCTGTTTTGTTTATTTTTGCTATGTAGTATAAATTGAAGTCAGGGAGTGATATGACTTCAGCCATTTTTTCTTCTTTAAGATTGCTTTGATTATTTGGGTTGCTGGTGATTCCATACTAATCTGAAGATTTATTGTTCTATTTCTTTATAGACTATCATTGAGATTTTGATAGGGATTGCACTAAATCTGTATATTATTTTTGGTTATATGGCCCTTTTAATTATGTTAATTCTTTTAATCCATGAATGTAAATTAACTTTTTATTTAATTGTGTCTTCTGTAATTCTTTTAATAATGTTTTATAGTTTTTTTGTGTACAAGGTCCTTTACATTTTTTGTTAAGCTTTTTTCTTTCTATTGTATTTTTGTTGAAATTACAAAGTAAATTGTTGTTTATTTATTTATTTATTTACTGAATTTCATTGTTAGTATATAAAAAGGCAATAGATTTTTATACACTGATTTTCTATCTTGCAAATTTATTGTATTTGTTTAGTGTTTTCTAATATTTTTGGTGAAGTATTTGTGAACATATAAAAATTATGTTCACAAAAAGTGACAATTTAACTTCTTTGTTTCCAATTTGGATGCCTTTTTATTTACTTTTCTTGCATGACTACTTTGGCTATGATTTTCAATACTATGTTAAATAACAATCCTAATGAGGGCATTCCTGTCTTGTTCCTAATTTTGGAGAAAAAACTTTCAGTTTTCCATCATTAAATATATTATCTGAAAGTTTTTCATATATGGCCATTAGTATGTTAAAGAACTTTCTATACCCATTTTAAGTGTTTTAATCATAAATGTATGTTGTATCTTGTCAAATACTATTTCTTTACTTATTGATATGATTATATAATTTTTATCCTTTATTTCATTTATGTTTAGTATCACATTGATCAATTTGTATGTGTTGAACCTCAATTGTGTCCCTGAAATTAACCACTTGATCACGATGTATATTCTTTTTAATGTAATGTTCTGTTTTACTTTTTTGTATTTCAGTTAGAAATTTTGCATTTGTATCCATGAAAGATATTGGTCTGTAGTTTTTTTGTTTTGTTTTTTTTGTTTTTGTTTTTGTTTGTTTTTTGGTGTGTGTTCTACTTATCAGGTTTTAGTATTAGGGTAATATTGGCCTCATAAAATGAGTTTTTAAGTATTGTTTCTTCAATTTTTTGGAAGAGTTTAAGAGAACAAATATTAAATCTAGTTTGAATGTTAGGTAGAATTTATTAGTGTAGCTATCTTGTATTGCGGTTTTGTTTTGGGGAAGGTTGGCAATCACTGTTTTCATTTCCTTACTGTTGATTGATCTTTTAGACATATCATTTTATTGTAATTGTTGCAAACTTAAATAATTTGAATAACTTTGACATTTCTTGTAGGTAATTAAATTTAATGGCATATACCCCTTCATAGTATTATTATATTATTTTTTGTATTTTTGTGATATCCATAATTAGTTCTCTCTTTTAATTTTTACTTTTACTTATTTTGTCTTTTCTCTTATTTTTTAATAAGTCTATCCAGACATTTGTTAATTTTATTAATATTTAAAAGAAAAACAGCTCTTTTTCACATTAATATTTTCTATATTCTATTTTTTCTCTATTTTGTTTCATTTTGTCCTAAGTTGTTTTATCATTATTATTATTATTATTAACTATTATTATTATTATTATTTTGGTTCAGTTGCCTTTGGAAATTATTTGATCTTGATTTTCTCATTCTTTAAGTTGTAATGTTAGGCTGTTTATTTGTATTATTCTAGCTTTTTTTGGTGGTGGGAGTGGTTCTGTGGCTGGGAATCAAACCCAGGCTGTGGCATTGAGAGCGGTGAAGCCTAGCCACTACACCACCAGGGAACCTGCTATTCTAGCTTTTTGAGATATGCCTGTAATGATATACATTTTTCTCTTAATACTGCTTGTGCAGTATTACAATAATGTCCCTACAATGTATTTTCATTATCCTTTGTTTCTATGTAACTTTTGAGCTTTCCATTTAATTCTTATTGGAACCAGTTATTCCCTAGTAGCATGTTATTTAGTTTTTATGTATTTGTGGTTTCCTCTGCTTTTTTTTCCTTTTTTATTTTTTTTTTGAGTTGATCTTCCATTTTAAGCATTGTTGTTGGAGGATATGCTTGCTAAAATTTAAGTCTTCTTAAATTTGCTTAGTCAAGTTTTGTGTCTCAGTATATGGTCTATTCTTGAGAATTTTTCATGTGTACTACAGAAGAATGCGTAGTCTTGTATTTTAGGATGAAAGTCTCTGTAAATATAAATTATGTCCATTTGGTCTAATGTGCCATTTAAAGCTGATACTTTCTTATTGATTTTTCTCTTCAGTTGATCTATTCATAGCTGTCAATGGACTATGAAGTTCCCCTACTATAATTGTGTTTTAGTTTCTTTTCTTAGTTTTGTTAGTAGTTGCTTTATATATTAATATTTTGGTGCTTACTAATTGGGAGCATATTTATTAATAAGTGTTATGCCTTCTTATTGTATTGTACCCTCTATCATTAAACAATGCCCATCTTTGTTTTTTGGTACTGTTTTTATCCTGAAGATTGTTTCATCAGATATAAGAATGGTTACACCAGCTTTTCTCTGGATGCCATTTACTTGGAGTATTGTTTTATACCCTTTCACTTTGAGGCTATAATGGTTCTTGCAGCTGAGATGTGTTTTTTTCAAGGAAGCATATGATTGTGTTTGTTTGTTTGTTTTTCTAATGTGCAACTCTGCCTTGTTAATGATTATTTAAGTCCACTTATATTTAGGATGGTTGTTGATATAGAAGAAATTTTCATAGCAATTTTATTTTTTGTCTTCCGGTAGCTTAATGTCTCCAGTATTTCTTTGCCTTTGTGTTTCTGTCTGCTATTTTACTTTGGTGGTATTCTATAATTTCTTTTTTTGTTTTTGTATGTTATATGTATCTCATTTCTGGATTATTTATGAGTGGTTCCAGTTAACTTTATGTATAAGAAAGTTTCATACATACAGTATTAGTTTTCCTTTAGCATGCATCTGATCTCCAGCCCCCTTTTCAAATTCAGACCTTTAGTCTCTCATTTTATATATTTTTTGGTCACAAAGTATTCCTATACTTTCTGTGATGTTATTCCTGAGCTTCAATAGCAAATAGCTTTTTTCTCTCCTTTTTTATGTTCTTATATTCTTTACCTTTTATGTTATGTTTAAGTGTATAGTGCCTTACTCTGTGCAGTGTTAGCCATTACTACTTTGTCTGTTTGTTAGTGATCTTACTCATAGTATTGTATCTTTTTGTCCTTTTGTTTCAGGTAGCATAACTCTCTTCAGTATTTTCTGTATGCAGGCCTTGTGATGGCAAATATCCTCAGCATCAGTTTATCTGGAAATGTCTTTACTTCTCCTTCATATTTAATTAATAAGTTTGCAACGTATATATTGTTGGCTGCTAATTTCTCTCTTTCAATAATTTGAATAGTTAATTTCACTCACTCCTGGCAGGCAGAATTTATGTTGATAAATCTATGATAACCTAACATGTTTTCATCTGTACATTACCATCTTCTTATCTCTGACCACATTGAAAAAAATTGTCATTAATTTTTGATAATTTTAATGTAATGTGCCTTGGAGAAGACCTGTTAACATTGATGTAATTAGGTATTCTGTTTGCTTCTTAGATTCAATTATCTGATTCTTTTCATTGAATTGAAAAGCTTTTCATTACTATTTGATAGGATAGACTCTGTGCCCATCTCCCTTACTTTTCCTTCTGGTATACCAATTATATATTTATATCTCTTTCTGATAGAGTAAGAGAGTTCTCATAGAATCTTGAATTTCTTTTAACTGTCAAGTCTTTCTCTTCCTCCCTTTGCATCATTCCCAGATTTCTGTCTTTGATCACTAATACTTTCCTTCTTTTAGTTATCTCTGTTTCTTAAGCTATTTCATTGTTCATTACTTTTGTTGAGAGCTTTATCTCCACAATATTTACTTTATTTTTTATACAATTTTAATTATTTTCAGGAAATAGTAATTTTTTCATTGATTTTATTTTTCTGTTTATTGTTAAATTTAGTGGGGTGATATTGGTTACTAAAAATTACATAGGATCCAGATGTACAATTATACAATACATCATGTGTGTGTCATGTTATGTGTTCATCACCCAAAGTCAGTTCTCCTTCCATCACTATATATTTGAGAATCCATCCCTTCTCTCATACTCCCTCCCCCAATGCCCTCATATAACTAACCACTAACCACTGAACTATTGATTGTGTCCAGGATCTTTTGTTTATTTGTTGCTTTCAACTTTGTATTCCACAAATGATTGAAATCATATGATTCTTGTTTTTTTCTGACTGGCTTATTTTGTTTTGCACGATGGCCTCAAGGTCCATTTATATTGTCATAAATGGCCCTATTTTGTCTTGTCTTATCAACTTCTTTAGCCAGTCATCTATCAAAGGGCATTTTCAATGTTTTCATGATTTGACCACCGTGACTAGTACTGCTATGAACATTAGGGTGCACTTATATTGGCAAACTAAAATTTCATATTTTTGGTGTAGATGCCCAGAAGTGGGATTGCTGGGTCATATTGTAATTCTGTTCTTAACTTTTTGAGGAACTTTCATACTATCCTCCAAATTGGTTGTACCAGTTGGCATTATCACCAGCAGTGTATGAGAGCTCCTTTACTCAACATCCTCTCCAATACTTGTTATTTTTTATCTTGTTGATATAGCCATTCAGACATGTTGAGAGGTGGTATCTCATTGTGGTTTTCACTTGCATTTCCCTAATAGCTAGTGAAGGTGAGCATTTTTTCATATATCTATTGGCAATATGTATGTCTTCCTGAGAGAAATGTTTGTTCAGGTCCTCTGCCTATTTTTAAATTGGATTGTTTATTTTTCTATTGTTGAGTGTTACAAGTTCTTTATGTATTTTAGATATTATCCCCTTATGAGAGGCATTGTTTGCAAAAACTTTCTCTTGTTTGCTTGGCTGTCTCTTTGCTTTGTTGATGGTCTCTTTTGCTGTTCAAAAGCTTTTTATTTTGATGTAGTCCCATTCATTTATTTTTGCTTTAACTTCCCTTTCCTTTGAAGACAGGTTCATAAAGGCTTCCTAGAGCCCAAAGTCTATAAGATCGCTACCAATGTTCTCTTATATATAGTTTATTGTTTCTTGTCTAATGTGGAGGTCTTTAATCCCTTTTGAGTTAATTTTGATGTATGGTGACACTTCACACTTCAGATTCATTTTTTTGCCTGTCGTTTCCCAATTTACCCAGCACCATTTACTGAAGAGGCTTGCTTTTCCCCATTGTATAATTTTTACTTTTTTGTGAACAGTTATCTGTTTATATATTTGTGGGTTTATTTCTGAACTTTCAATTTTGGTATTTGGTCCATGTATCTGCTTTTCTGCCAATATCAAGCTGTCTTGTTTATTGATGCTTTGTAGTATATATTAATATCAGGGAATGTGATGCCTCCAGCCTTATTCTTTTTATGGAGGATTGCTTTGGCAATTTGAGGTCTTTTGTATGTGTTATCAAACAACACCTCTGATTAGGAACTAATATCTCAATTATGTAACTAAGTTATACAACTCAAACTCACAGAACTCAACCACAAAAAACTCAATTTATTATATTTAAAAATGAGCAGAAGAACTGAATAGACACTTTTTTCATAGAGACATACAAACAGCCAACAGATATATAAAGCTTGCTCAACTTCACTAAATATTAGGAAAATGCAAGTGAAAACTCCAATGAGATATCACCACACACTTGTTAGAATTGCTATTATTTGCAAGACAAATAATAACAAGTGTTGGAGACACTGTGGAAGAAAAATATCCCTAATATATGGTTGGTGGGAATGAAAATTGGTACAGCCATTACAGAAAACAGTATGGAGGTTCCTAAAAAAATTTACAATGAAATTACCATATGATCTAGCAACCCCTCTTCTTGGTATCTATTCAAAAAACCTGATAACCTTTTTTCTGTCAATATGTGTATACTTTTATATTCATTTCAACATTATTTATGGTGGTCAAGGTATGGAAACAACCAAAGTGTCATTTGATAGATGATTAAATAAAGAAAATATTGCACATATACAAAATGAAATATTACTCAGCCATTAAAAAAAGATAAAATGTTGCCATTTGTGAAAACATGTGTAGTTCTTGAGATTATCATGCTAAGTGAAATAAGTCCAACAGAAAAGTCAAGAACCATATGACTTCACTCACACATTAGATATAAAACTGAAAGGAATAAAGAAATAGGAATAAAAGCAAGAAACAAAAACTCATAGACAGACAATTTAATGGTTACCAGAGTTTGTTGTGGGGCATCAAATATTTGGTGATGGAGAAAGAACTGTCTCTGGGTTGTGAGCACAAAATGCAATTTATAGATGATATATTATAGAATTATATACTTGAAACCTATATAATTTTACTAACCAATATTACCACAATAAGTTTAATAAAATAAAGTCTCATAAAAAGAAGGAAAGTTAATAGCGACACAGGCCTACTTCAGAAAACAAGGAAAATTTCAAATAAACAATTTACCTTTATGTTTTAAAAAACTAAAGAAAGAAAAGGGAAGACTAAATTAAGTAGAAGAAAGGAAATAATAAACATCAGAATTAAAATAAATTAAATAAAAACAAAACAAAACAATAAAATTAACAATGACCCTAAAGATGGTTGTTTGAAATGATAAATAGAATTGATCAACCATTAGCCACACTGATCAAGAAATAACAATAGAAAAAGGCCCAAATAAATAAAAAAATGGAAGAAAAGTTATAATCGACACTACAGAAATATAAAGGATTATAAAAGAGTACTAAAAACAATTATATGCTAACAGATTAAAAAACCTAAAAAATGGGAGAAGTGTCTGTTTAGTTCTTCTGCCCACTTTTTAATTGGGTTGTTTGTTTTTTTGTTGTTAAGTCTTATTAGTTCTTTATATATTTTAGATATTAGACCCTTATCTGATGCGTTATTTGCAAATATTTTCTCCCATTCAGTTGGCTGTCTCTTTGCCTTGTTGATGGTTTCTTTTGCTGTGCAGAAGCTTTT
>PVJL010017973.1:0-17058 GCA_004026885.1 Lyroderma lyra
CTTTACCATGGACCTGAGACACAGGGAACCCTCAGCGTCATCCTAGCTTGTGATCATCGGTGTGTCACTGCCTCTGCAGAGCCCCAGCCCTGGGCCAGCACGGAGTCCCCACCGAGGTGTGGGGTGTGGGCGGTGAGGCCGTGGCCGGAGGGCCGGGGTTAGGCTGACTGGACGTCCCGTTTCAGATGGGACAGAAAACACCAGCTGTCCCATTTCAAACAGGACGTGGGGTCAGCCTAGTCTCCCTGGGCTAAGTTCAGGGTGTCCGGAGGCTGGCCATCCGTACCATTTGAAGCTGGGCAGTACCGTGTTCTGTCCCGTTTACAATGGGACGTCTGGTCCGCCTAGCCAGGGGCGCGGGGACAGTGCTGCCTGGGACCTGCGTTGTGTGGTGGCCCTGCAGTTTCCGCCCTCGCGTTGGCTGCCCACGTGTCGGCGAGCAGTTGGACTTCTTTGTGGGGACTGACTGGAATTTTGATAAATGGAGATATTAATAGCTTTTTTGTCAGAATTGTGCTAGTGAAATGGCTCATACACGGGCAATCACCATGCGTGTCATAGATCAGTGTCCAAATGTCAGTGATTTTCGGTAGTGGACAGCCCACACCTGACAGAAATACCACTCACACCGTGAACTAGAATATTGACTTTGCCCATTTCCTGTCCAAGCAGAAAATAAAACTTCAATTTGTGTGTATGTGGGAAATGCATGTGCCAAGCACTTGAACGTGACCTGGGAGGAGACAGAGTTCCTGTACCCCCTGGAATTACAGGGGTCCTCGTCGCCCACCCAGAACTGAGCCCAAGTGACACGGGTGGTTCTGGCTGTTGTTCGCTTCTTGTTTAGGAGACTTAATTGGTGGTTTCTCTCATATTCTTGGAAAACTGGGCAGCTGACACTATCAGCTGCAACCGTGAGATGCATTTTTAAGCAGATACTTATTTACATAACGTGCTACTGCCAGCCGCAGGCTCCCAGGGACCAGACGGTTTTGTCACAAGCCCTTGCTATCTGGGAGCAAAACAGGGCAGCTCAGCATGCTGGCCATTAAACCGTGGGATTTCAGGGAACGTACTCTTTTCAGATGCTGTTTTAAATAATCTCACCCATGTCTTAGTTCTAGAAGCTACATTTACCTGAAAGAAATCGAACTGTTAGCTGTTCGGAAAATAGTGGTAAGGGTGTTTGAAACTATTTGACCAAATTCACTCTGATTCCAAAAATCTCTCCTACTTTTTTCCTACTGCTGTTTGCCCAAAGCTGTGTGCTAACCTCTAGCCCACCTCCGAGCAAACTATGGAATGATAAGGTGGAAATTCTGTCAGAGTGACAGTGCTCTCTTAGTGACTCTTGCCCGGGTCTCTGCAGTCCTTAGGTCTGATCCCAGATGGGGCCATCCTGAAACCCCCACTCACACCCTGATAGCCCCCAGGGAGCGCTGACCCAGCCTCGGAGCCCCGCTCCACATGGCGACCCCGCGATGCTTGGAGTTCCTCTCTGTTTCGTGCCGCCTATGAACTTGACCTTGCCATGACCTCTGCATTGCCCTTCTGCTCCATTCCTCCATCTCGCTCTTTCTCTCCCTCTGGCTTGGCAGTCGTTCTTTGTGCTTCCCTCTCTTCTTCGAAACCACACTGCATCTGCTTTTGCACCGTGCTGTGATGTGCCTATTATCCTGGCTGCCCGTGTCATCATTCCCCATTGACATGTGTCTGTGAGACAAATAAAGCTACACGTCTCATGCTTCAAATGAATATTTTTCCTAATTATAAAGCCGCATTTAGCTGGAGAGGGTAGTGATGCCGGCGTGCTCATATATTATTGGTGTCACTCTAACTTGTCACAACTCTTTGAAAATAAATTTGACGATATGCCCCCAGAGCCTTTTCATTAATCCTCTTTAACTCGGTAATTAAAACTCTGAAGAACTGTTCTTTAAAATAAATCCCAAATTCATGCATCAAATTATGCCCAAAGATAGCATCATCCCTATTTGTCCCCAAAGGAAAAGAATCCAAACATTCCATAACAGTCAAAGGGGTTTGCAAATGGAATTGAACACACCAAAATATTTTAGAATGATAAAGTATTACTGTGAGGTTGTTTAAGGACTGACAGAGAACGTGCCATCAGGACAGAAACAGGTTGAGAGGTGGGACTCCGGACGAGTGTGAGTGACATGGCCTGAAGTCACAGTTATTAAATGCTGCACAAACAACAGCCCAAAGCCTGCGGGTGTAAACAGCAATCATTTGTGCTCACGAATCCTGTGTGTCAGGAAATCCTACGGGGCTCACGAGGGAAGCTTGGGGTCTTACTTGGAAAGACTCGAATGGCTGGATTGACCTGAGGCTGAGGCCTGGAGCCTTCTGGAAGCTTCCTCAAAACAGACATCCGGGCCCTGGGCTGGGATGGCTTGCAGGCTGGGCTCTGCTGGGATGGTTGCACAGAGCCTGCACGTGGGCTCTCCACGTGGCCTGGGCTTCTCATGGTGTGGCCTGGGCTCTCAGGACCATTCCAAGAGTGAATGTACCGAGAAACCGACCACGCGGGAACTCATGACTCGTGACGCGGCTCCACAAGCCAGGTGGCGTCACTGCCACCACACTGACTGGCTGACGCAGCCACAAGGGAGGCTCGCTGCTTACGATCCTAGGAAGATTTTAGCAAGTGGTCACGACTACCTCGCGGACCGGGTTTGTTCACATCCACCTGAGTGCTGTAGGAAGAAGGAAAATACGCAGGAGCAGAGGCAATGCATAAAACCGTGTTCCCTCCATCAGGACCAAGTGGAAGAATCATGACACACCCTGCCATGCCACAGCAGTTAAGGAATAACTGTCATAAGATGCAGATTTTAATGAGACCCACGGTGACCCCAAGCGTGTGGCTGGCCCCGCTCCTTGCAGCCCTGCCCTTGCAGCTGACCTTGGATTCAGCCTCAGAATCTTTCTCTCGGCGCCAGTCGAGCACCTCTGGCACGTGGGATAACTCTGATTCAGGGAGTGGGCTCTGGGAGTGGGCAGAAATACCCACTGGGCAGAGAGCTTGCAGCGTGTTTTGCTGTCCTGGCCACATGCGCCGTGAGCGCACAGCCCTTCATTCTCCCAGCGGCAGCCCCTCCAGCCCCGTCTCCCCTGAGTGCAGAGAAGTCCCTGCTTCACCTCCTCACCCGCCTCCTCGAGGCCGCCCCACGGGGCCCGGGGCGTGACCGGGCCCAGGGTCAGGGGCGTCCACCGGCCACGACGCCCTGTCCCTGGCTGGGACTCCAGGGGAAAGGGAAGCCAAGTGGGGCTCCGGAGGACGGGCTTGCTTGATTACGTTTCTCTGATCTGTCATTTGCTTCTTAATTAAAGTCCCCCCCACCCTGAAAACACCTTATTAAGTTGGAGGTTGGGTTGTACATCTCGAAACCCCTTTTCCTGTGCCAACTGCTACGTGGAAACGTGGAATTAAGCCCCTGGGCACCTTGAAGGAGAGGTGGGCAAGTTCTAAGACGACGGTGTGGTGGAGCCTGAGAGCAATTTCCTGTTTCATAAAAACTTAACTCTTGAAGGCCCTTCATGACACAAAGGAGGCAGCAAGCAAAAAGAAATTTAAAAAAATAAAAATAAATAAAAAAAGAAAGCTTTATTAAATGAAGGCGATTGCTAAAAAGATGTATTTTATGCACCAAGTCAGGGGCCAAGCTGAGATTCTTAACGGTCAAGTTCACCGACTGAGAAGGAAGCTCCTCCGCCCCAGGCCGCTGAGCACGGTGCCCAAACCCCAGGGATGTGCGTGCCCTTGGCGCCAGGCCGTGACCCGCACCGGGTCGCCCTGTGGCCGGGAATGGGCTGGGACATCGGCCTGTGTCCCCTGCAGGCGAGATGGGCCCTCGTGTTGGGATGAGGTCTGGTGTCTGTCCCAGCACCCTGCTCAGCCCGGTGACTTCTGCGCTCCGTTTGCGTCTGTTTGTCCCCATCTGAGGCAAAGCTGGCTTTAGTCTTAATGGGAACTTTACAGTCAAAAGACAGAGCCACAGACCATGTCTTCAGGCTACTCCTCCTGGCCCTGCCCCAGATCGTTCTAGAAAGCAGGCAGAGCACAGGCAGGGGTGTCTGTGGTGTGCTGTGCTCTAAGGAAGTGGCTGGTGATCCCAGAAGCCTTCCCTTACAGTGTGTGGAGGGGACCCCCCAGCTTCACTGGGGTGCAGGGTGGCAGGGCTCTTTGCTCTGACCACGGCCGCTCAGGTGGCGGTGACGACTGGGCAGCAAGGCTGGGGGACACGGGCTCGGACCAGCTCCCACCCCGGGCGGCCCAGCTGCCGGCAGTGTTTGCGATGACCATTTTGTTTTGGGGTACAGAATCGTTCTCCCCAGTCCAGGCCTGTTTGACCTGTGGAACGACCCTGTTAAGGACCCCCCTGTGCCCACTGCTTTCTCCTTAAGCTGAGCACTCTGGTGAACTCTGACCTGAGAGGTGGGACGAAGGGGGCCCTGCGTTCTGGGGACCCCAGAGGCAGCTGCCCAGGCTCAGGTCAGGGCAGCAACGGACAGAAGCCTTCCAGCCCATCGGCTTTGTCCTTGTTCTAACTGATGGCCGTGACCAAGGAAAGGAGACACCGAGGAAAGTTCTAGTCTAGCCCCCACCGGCGAGGAAAGAAAAAAGAAAGAGAAAAGGTAAGTGTGCCAATGACACGTGCTGCTCTGGGCCTGGGCCTCCGCGTGTCTGGAATCACGAACGTGAATGTTGGGGTTGAGTGAGACGAGGTGAGGGAGGAGGTGGGAAGGACCCTGGTGGCAGACTGGAGGGGACAGGCTTAGGGACTCGGCTTCTCTGAGTCCGCAGGAGCCGGCGAAGGGGGAGCAGGTGAGGGCAGTGGGGACATCTGTCTTGGGAGAGCCCCCTGGAGGCGGCACACAGGACAGACGATGCGCCACAACGAGGAGGCAGAGGACCCAGCAGGACCTCAGCCAGGCCAGGTCACGTGGCAGGGACAGCAAGGATGTCGCGTCCAGCACGACACGGGTGGTGGGAAAACGGGAAAGGCAGCGCCAGGTGGTGAAAGACAGTGGCCAAAAGTATGTTTCAAGTGGGGCCGAGGGGCTCCAGGCTCGTGGACTGAAAGTCCCGAATGGGGCCACGCGGAGCTTTTCCTGGTGGGCGAGCAAGGGGAGCTGGTTTTTCCAGGGTCTGTGAGTGACGTGCCTTGAAACTGCATTTCCCAAAAGTCCCCATTGTGCTCCAGCACCTGCTGTGCCATCACACACCAGCGCTTAACCCCTGGGGATGGAGTCATTGTCATTACAAAGACATCCATCAAGGGGGAATGGCCAGTATGTCCCATGGATCCCAGGCTGAGCTGTACGGGGGACACAAGGCAGCCAGGGCACAAGGGATCAACCTCAGAGAGGGGAGGGGCTGTGCCTCACCTCTGTGGAGCCCGAGCTCTCTCCTGATGGCCCCTCTGTGACTGTGCCTGTCTCAGGTTGTTCCTCCCATGAGGAATCTTACCTGTCATTGACTACCCAGCCGTCCTCCAGGGCCACACACAGGGTGATGTGAGCTGTGCGAGTGAGGGAGGGACAGAACCCCGAGAGAGGGTCAGTTCTGTCTCCTAGACATTCCATGTCCCCGTGGCCTTCACGTTAGCTCCTGCCTTAGGATGTCATGGGGAATACGTGGCAGGGGTGGGGTGGGGGTGGGACAGACAGGTCGGCAGTTGTAAGGCAACATCAAGGGTCAGAGATAGACACGGTGGGCACCAGGCATCACCGCCACCTGCTCCGCAGGGGCTGGATGCAGACGTGGACAGAATGCCAGCTGAATTGTGGCCCTTGGCAAGATATGTGCCACCTCTTCTCCCCCGTACCTGTGACTGTGACCTTATTTGGAAATAGGGTCTTTGCAGATGAGATCAAATTAGGATGTTGTACTGGATTAGGGTGAACTGTTGTTCTTCGAAGGAGAGACACACACAAGGACCCAGAGACGCAGGGAGAGTGACACGTGACAGAGGGGAGCGACGGCCGGGACGCAGAAGTCATAGGAGATGCCGGGGCAGCTGAGACACCAGGTGAAGGTTCCAGAATCTCAGTAGGGTCCAATGAAAGCCATCCCAGGCCATTGGAAATGCAGGTGAGATGACCACAGAGAAGTCGTTTCCACCAGCCTGCTCAGGAGTCACACCGGGCACTCGGTGGGAAGGAACTTGTCAGACCGTGATGCGGCAGTGACGTCGCTTGGGAGAAGCATTGTTTAATCTGCTCCAACAGTTTTTCCCTCCACAGATTTCCAAGGACACTGGGCTGCTCCGTGGTCACGGGTTCCTGGTAGGGGGTGGGGTCTGTGGGCCCCAATCCCCCGACGGCCGAGGGACCCGGCGTTCACAAGCCTGAGGGTTTGGCACCGCAGACACGTATCCTCTCACACTTCCGGCGACCAGAAGTCTGACATCAGGGTGACAGCGGGGCCATTCCGGGGACGGGTCCTTCCCCCTCTTCCATTAACCGTGCTGTGCCGTGCTTTGTAGACACGTCACTCTGTTCTCTGCCCGTCTCCGCACGTCTTCTCCACTGCATGTCTCTTTGGGTCAGGACACCAGTCATTGGGTCAGGACTCCGCCTAATCCAGAATAAACCCATCTTAACTAATTACATGTGCAAAGACCCTTTTTGTTCAAATAAAGTCACCTCATGAGGTTCGGGGTAGAGGTGCATTTGGGGAAGATAGTCTCCAACCCAGGCCATGCCTTATTGGCTCTCACCTTCTCAAGCCAAAGGCCCAAGCCCCCGGGGCCCTCAGCTACGCCCACCTTGCTCTCGGTCATTGAGACCTCTTTAAATTAATGGATTTGGTGGTGAGAGTCACTTGAGAATTGTACAACAACTAAAGAGGTGACAGTGTTACGTCTGCGCTCACACAAACCCGTTATGGAAAGGTAAACAGTAACTTGGAAGTCTCTCCGAGGTTTGTCTGCAAAGTATCCAGCCACGTAATTTCAGAAAGAGGCGTGCACGTCTGCGTTTCCCCGACGGCCCTCGGCTTGTCTCTGGTCCAGTTGGGTGGAGGTCATCGTGCTAGAAGCCCAGCTGATATGCTTTCTGTACCTCCTCTGTCCTCTGAGCCTGAGGAGCACAAGTTACCACACAGATCATCTCTGTCCCCTGCTCAGTCTGCCCACTGTGCCAGCTCCTGCCTGCCCGGGATGGGGTCACTCCCTGGGCATTTGTCTTTCCAGGTTTCCCCCGAGAGCAATCACAGAGGTTGACGTGTGTCTGGGCGTTATTTAAGCATCATTACCCAGTTGCCACACGGTATCATCCATTGCTCTTGTGTGGGACATCTCAGGAGGCGGCCAGGCCACCTTCCCTTGTGAGTGGGAAGTTTCTTCCTGACACTGTAAATCTAGAGCATCGGCCCCCAAGCGGTGGCACACGTACCCCTGCAGGGCCGGTCAGGGGTACGCGGAAACCAATCAGTCGTGGCAACAAAACAAGTGAATGAAAAAAGCAAAACGTTACTGACTGAACAGTAAGTGTTAAGTCTGAATCACCGTTAACGGAGACACTTCAAGATGAGGTCCCAGGAGCGAGTGATGATGGCTGAGGGCGTGGCTGTGACCCCGCCCCCCCCACCGCTCTCCTACCAATCATCACGCACGGTTTCAGAACCATCCGTTTGTGATGTTTCTAGAACTCCCCCAAATGTATAAATACATCTGTAGCCAGACTGTTGCATCAGTTCAGTTACTGAGTAAAAGTAAGTGCGTTGTCTTTAACTGTGATTCCTTTCAAGTAGTTTTTTAAATTTTATGTTTAAATTTAACTGTTATGAGTATTTTAAAATTAAATCTTTGGTTTCTACTTTCAATGTAGTCATTTTTCTTCCTGATTTATTACCTCATTTCCACTATTTTACATTAAGATAGGCACTGAAATGTTAGTATTTAAAAACAGCTCTTTTAAAAACGAGGGGTACAATGTACAGAAATGGGTTTAAAAGGGGTGTACCGGTGGAAAAAGGTTGGGCACCACTGACCTAAAGGTATAACCTCCTCAAACAACATTGGGCTCCACTATTGTGTTCATCCTGTTGTGTCCTTGTAGGTTAGTCCCTGTCATTGTCGTGACTTCTCACATTTGTATTGGAAAACCAAATTTGCCTCTTAGCAGCCTGAGGCTCAGTGGCCTTGAAATCAGTATTCCTGGGACGTCACCACCTTCCAGGGGCTTGTGTTACGTGGCGGCTCCCGTGTCACAGCAGGCTTTGTCTTCCTCTGCTTCTCTTTCCTGATTCAGAAAGACAGCGCTGCTTAAGTGTTTTGCTGTGAAATTAGGAACATACAGATTGCTTTTCAAGCGCACTGCCTTTTCAAAGGAATGTAAGATCAAGGTGCACACACGTGCAGTCTGTACAAGGCCTCGAGGGTACAACTTTCTCAATAAAGAGATTGTCTTTTTATTTGCTTTGATTAAAAACAGCAGCCTCCCCTGCCGCCACATAATTCGCCTGGGTTTCGTCTCCTCACTGTAAGTAAGCGGCTCGGGTCTGCATCACAAGGGGTGTCATTCAGAACATCAAGGCGGGGTCAGAAAAGGCTCCCTGTGGGCCGTGAGTCCGATCACAGGCAGCTCGTTTCTTACCGTCTTTATTCGCAGCCGTCTGGTCACACCACCTCCTGGGATGGGGTCCCCCCGCTCCGTGTTCCTTGAGCTCAAGGCTGTGCAGCCAGGCTCGTCTGTGGTCCGTCTGGCTCACGCAGTGCTCTGTTGGCGGTTGACATGCATCCCTGCCATTTTCACGTGGTCAGAGAGGGAGAACTTTTCCTGGGCCTCTCGAATGGGCATGGCTGGGCAGGTTTAGTTCCAAAGGTCTCAGGTGGAGCACTCGGGAGTGTGGGAAGTAGGAGAAAGCAAACAGAAAAAGGCAGAGCAGTCTACCAGCTCTGGAATGATGGTGATGATGGTGATGGTGTAGAGAGTGATGATGGCAATGGAGTGGGTAGTAATGATGATCCGGTGGTGAGGAGGGTGACGATTACGGTTATGACAATAATAATGGTGACAAAGGTGATGATGGTGGTGATAAAGTGGGGTGATGATGATGGTGGTGGCATGATGGTGTTGATGGTGATAATGTGGTGGTGATGATGATGGTGATGGTGGTGATGGTGTTAGTGGTAACCATGATGATGGTGGTGGTGATGATGGTGGTGATGGTGTTGGTGGTAACCATGATGGTGGCGGTGATGATGGTGATGATGGTGATGGTGATGGTATTGGTGGTAACCATGATGGTGGCAGTGATGATGATGATGATGGTGATGGTGGTGATGGTGTTAGTGGTAACCATGATGATGGTGGTGATGATGATGATGGTGATGGTAGTGATGGTGTTGAGGACAATGATGGTAGGGATGATGAAGACAATGATGATGATGATACTGATATGTGATGCCTATATGGTGACAATTTCTGGAGCTTACTCTGTGTTAGGTACTTGCCTCTAATTTAATATAACTTAAGCTTCAAGTCCTAGGGTGCTGGTACTATAGTTAGCCTGGGTTGGTCAACTTGGAAACTCTCCTTAATGGAGCCCAACTCTTCTTGTTTGGGACCATTTTTTTGGAAAAGCCATGACAGGGACTCTTGGATGGGCCCTCTCATGGATGTTTCCTCACATGTGTGGGGTTGAGGTCAGGATGCCACCCCTATCATTTGAACCCATACGGTGCAGAGGGTGACACCGAAGACAAAAATGTATAAAGCAGGCCGAGATCAACTAATACACCAGCCTTCACCATGTGTCACTGTGCCTTATGCTATCAGAGTTAGGTGGCTCTCTCCGAGTTACTGGGGAACGTGAACTGAGGTGAGAGTATTGCCTCTGCTCATGACTTTACTGTTTCCTGACCTGGACAGAGCTGCTCCCGACAGACCAGAGACTCAAGGTGATGATTTCCCAGGAGACACCAGCAGGACCAGATCTACAGGTTTCCTCTCCAAAGCCCAGGGCTAAGATGTTCTGGGCTGCCCGACATCTTCTCTCCCATGACCCTCCCCATCACGCGAGATCTCAGAAAAGCTGCATCTGGGACAACTTTCTAGGGAGACTTTGACTCATCTGATTTCTTATCAAATTTTTGTTTTTCTGTGGTTCATCCACTCTCAACCCCAGTGGGCATTCTGTTTATACAACCATCTATGTATTATTTAAAATCTATACAAATAAAGCTATAAAATTGTAATGTTTCATGCTTACTTTTAAGAATGATAAAACACTGTATATTTCATATTCGATGTTAAAGTACCTGCTAAAACAACACAGTTTAATAGCTGCACTGGGACTAAACTGTAGGTGTTTAGATTTCAAATTCTTTCTTCTTTTGTCTATTCCATGAAAACTGTCATCATATTATCTATAATGTGTAAAAACGCGTGATTCTTACTACAGTTCAATACAATCTTTCTCTGGCAGAAGTCAAGAGAGAGACTCCAACATCATGACAACCTGGGAGCCCCTTTTTAGATACTGCTTTCTGACTCACATAGACACCCCTGCTCGGTGATCAATGCTCAACAGATCCTAGGTGAGTGAATTTAAGAAGGACTTCTTTCTTCAGAGTAGGTCTGTCCTTCTACCCGCAAAGAACAGCAATGTTCCTTTTTTATACCCAAAGGGCCATTTATTTGTTCCATGAACTTTTCTGTTTTTAGAGCACCAAGTACAGGTGCCATAAACAGAACTTAGTTTGAATCGCTCACATCAAAATATGGTCAAGAGGGTCACTTAGAGGTTCCCATGTAACTTACTGCCATCTTCCACTATCTAATCGTGACGTTCTTATGCTTTCAAGTTTGGCATTCAAAAGCACGTTTCTCCCCCCACCCCTTTTTTGATACAATGTAACATGTGCACATAACATAATCATAAATGTACATGCAATGAATTGTTACCAGATGGATGTCCTTGAGGCCAAGAGACCCAGTCAAGACCCCCATGTGCCACTCAGACTGCCTCTCCATGGCAGCTAACCACCACATGACCTCTGACCTCTCTGAGCAGTTTGGCCAGGGTTTGAAGTTAGGTTGGTGGGATAATATGGTGTTAGTCTTTGTTAACCTTTTTTTAATTCGACTTATATTTGTGAAATTTAGCCATGTAGTTGTATGTAGCTCTACGTTGTTCATTTTCATCGCTTCATGGTATTTCATTGTATTAGTATTCTACCATTTATTTATACATTCCACAATGGAAGGATAGTATAGTTGTTCACAATTCGGGGCCATTATGGCTAACACCACCACGAAGGGTCTCACATGCCTCTTGGTCTGGGCCAAAGAGTAGAGTGTGGGGGTCACAGGAGGGCATTTGTTCAAGTTCAGTTGGCAACACCAAAGAGTTTCCAAGCAGCTGTGCTAACACTCTTCACCGCTAATCTTTGAATTCGCTTATTTTGGAGGGTGTGTTGGGCTGTTCCATCATGGTCTGCATATCTATGTGTCCCCTGCTGGCTGAGACGATTAAAGTTCTCATGGGTTTATTAGCCATTTGGACATTCCCTTTGGTGAAGTGCCTGTTCAAGTCTGTTGCCTGTTTTTTCCATACGATTGTCTGTCTTTTTCTTGATTTTCTCTAGGGGTTCTTTATGGGGGAACTTTGGTCACTGTATGTGATATAAATCACACACATAACGCAATACGATCATAAGCTCGCCTTATTACTCCCTTCATAGTGTCTTTTTTCTTTCTGAACACACTTTCTCAAGTTTAACACAGCCCTGTTTATCACTCTTTTCATTTATATCTTTTTCTCCTCCCAAGTCATGGAGATGGTTGATGTTCTTTTCTAGAAATTTAATTTTTTAATATTTCACAGGTGTGTCTATAGTGCATCTGGAGCTGACTTTAGCTATGGCGTGAGGTAGGGGTGACCATCCGCTCTTCTCCATGTGACTATCCAATGGACTCAACGCCACTTGCTGGGAAGGCCATCATGTCCCCTTTGTTCTTGGTGCCACCTCATTATCTAGCACGGGGCCACATTTAGCTGCTGATGCCACACAGTTTTCCCAAGAGGTCATTCCATTTTTTAAAAATTTTGTTTATCCTTCCGTCAGTACCAAAATGGCTCAATTATGGTACATAGTTTTATAGTAAGTCTTGCTATCTGGAAGAGATGATCTTCTTCTACTTCTTTTTTATTGGCACAGTTAAGTATTTTTTAAGTTATTTCATTCCCCTCCCCTATTAGCTTCGCAGTCATGTATGAGGTTGGACAGTTCATTTTGAGAACTCATCCTAGAAAAAGTGCTACCTACCTCCCTGCTGAATATCACTACGGCCACCTTCGAAGTGCTCCCCTTGGGAAGCTCTGCACCGATGCCAGTGCCTAGTCTACCCTTCAGAGCAACTTTGCAACTCTTTTTCTGCGATGGCCATCAGAGCTGTTGTTGTACCCCAAACCTGACAATTAAGGCAAGATTGTGACACCTTACCGAGTTGTATGTGCAGTGCGGCCAACATAAGTGCCCGGTGGCAAGTTCGCAAAATTAACTGTCTCATCTCGTACTCTTTTAAAACCGATGATTACCCTGGAGAATGCAGCAGGCATTCCTGACTTGTGGAGTCGCATATAAATTCATGCTTGTATGTATTTCTACCCAACACAGGAAAGGTAGAATGCCCTTCCTCCACTCAACCTGCTCCTCCCTCGCGTATTATTGTCGTCATTTATTTCACTTCCGTGTTGTTACTATGTTATGGAAAATTCTGTTTGGATGGATCCACAATTGTTGAGTTCACTCTGCCCTCTCCTTTCTGTTCTTATGTGGAGTCTTTTTCCTTCTAGCATTTAGCATTTCCTTCAGGGTCCTCATGCTGACAGATTCTACCCATTTTTATTTGTCTCCCCATGTTTTAATTTAATTTTCAGTTTGAGATAGATTTTTATAGAATTTAAATGAATTTTTACAATAGAAAAACCATTAAAAAAAATTTCTGTTCTACCATGACAAAGTAACCACTTGAGATAAAGCCTGAAAAAAATCCAATTTTGAAATGTTTTTTTGTTGTTATTATTTGAAGATATGACTGTATTTTTTTGTGGGTCCATCCTTTTTATGGAGCAATCAGCTTTAACTCTTACTGACACCATGTTCAATAGTTAAAGGAATTTTTATAGCGCAGCCCATGCCCACCCGAGTTTAGGCGTGGTAGGAAAAGGCTAGTCTGTCATTCTCCATCTACCACAGGGGTTTGGCAAATGGACCCTGTAAAGGGCCACACGGTACATAGCGCAGGCTTTGAGGGCCACGTGGCCTCGGAGACAATGACTCGACGCCACCGCTGCAGTGGGGAAGCTGCCACAGACGATGTATAAGCACGCGGCTGGCTGTGTGCCAATAAAACTTTATTTACAGAGACGTGAGGGGGAACAGGCCCACTTCACGCGCTGTCGTCTGCGGACCCCGACTTACGTCAGCTTGTCCTTGAGGAGGTGGCCGTTCGCGGGCGTGCTTTCCCCTCGTCACTGAGCGAACACTCGCTCGGCACATTTGCACCCTGGATAGACTCCAGCGCGTGGATGAAGACACGGTTTAGCGCCTCGTTAACACGGTGCTTACGGCCGAGAACACGAGGCTTCTAGTCACTTAAGCCTTTCATGAACCGAAGGGCTTTTCCTTAGTGAAGGCACCTTTCAGCCTGGCATTCTGCTTCTAGAACATGTGACAACCTCAATAGGGTTCCAGGCGTCCTTATCGTCAAGGTGACCAGCCTGTCGGACACTCGGCGTGAGTTCTCCGGGCTGAACCCTCACTCGGTGTTGCGGCAGGATGGGGCTGAGGGCTTCCTCGTCCTGGCGACCACCGCACCTGTCACCACGGAGAGGGGAGGTGTCCGACTTTCAGTTACAGGAAGTGCAGCCGAAGGAGACAGGCCGCCCGGGGAACGTGACTGGTGGGGACACAAGGGGTGCTGGGATTTGGTCCTGGTCAGCCCCTCCTGAGCTGGTTTTTCATGCTTAACATTCCTCCCGTTCAGGAGAACTCATTTTGCCAGGTTTCCCCGGTGAAGGTTCCCCAAACATGTTTCTTTTTGAAACTGATAAAATTCATACAGAATTAAATTCACCATTTTTAACAACTGAAAGTACACATTTCAGTGGGTTTTTTAGTACATTCACAGCCATCGCCTCTACCTAGTTCCAGAACATTTCCATGGCCCCAGAAGGCCACCCTGTGCGCCTCGGCAGCCACCCTCAGCACCAGCCCTGAGAGCCACTAACCCGCGTGTCCCCAGTGCTTTGCGTGCTCCGGACATTTCATGTAAGAGAAGTTGTCCAGCCTGTGGCCTTTGTACCTGGGCTTTCTCACTTGGGACAGCATGTGGGGTTCCTCCACGCTGTTTCAGCTCTTCATTCCATTTTAGGGGCAACCATGGCCATTTGGCCTCTTTTCACCTTTGTGCTATTGTGATATGCCTGCACTTTAAGGTCCCATTTCTTCCTTGTTTTCACCCAGATTATATATATATATAAGAAAAAGCAAAATCCACTTTTCTCCTAGACGTACGAGGCGTCTTTTCCTCTGCAGCCTCTTGTCCAGCAACGAGGAGCAGCCCTCCTCTTCTCAGTGTCCCTTTTTGACCATCGGGGCAGGACAAGGCACCGGGAGGGTAACCGGCTTCTGCACAGTCGTGTGGCAGACGAGACCCGTCATAACGTGAGAACGGACGGGGGCGACTCCCGGCAGTGCGCCCCTCCCCCACCACCACTGCTTCTGGAACCCTCGTCGCCATGGAGCCCTGGCCTGACTGCCCGCCCGCCTCCGCGCGGACGCAGTGGGCTGCACTTCCAGCCTCTCCCCACCGGTCGCCAACCACACGACTGCACCTCCCCCCAGGTCAGGAGAGTCAAAACTGAGTCCAGACGTTCCGAATGCCCCCAGGGAGGCAAAGCCATTTCTGCTCGGGAACTACTGGGTCAGATACAATGCGTAGACTCGTTGCCCCCAGGCTGCCCAGCCTGGTGTTTAGTGGGCAGGAGGCGGCAGACAAAGCACCAGGAATGACGGCTGCAGCAGAGTGACCCGGAGACAGGCGGCCACGCCAGGAGAAACGTGTGTTTGTTTAGGTTCGCAGGGCTGCCTCGTCTGGGGACACTTTCTAACAGAGCCTGGCTGCAGACTCAGGGCTCATTACCTCCAAATTGCACATCTGTCACCGCTCATTAGGAGGGCATTCGCCTGAAATCTGTTTCTGGACTGTGCCCGCTTTGAAGAGACGAGTGGACGAGGTCACAGGGATTAATGGCTACTAAAAGCCACTCTGTTCTGATAGCCCCCCAAGGAAATCAAATCGCCGTGTTTTCTGAATGCAGACCCCTGAATTAAAACTCCTGGACGTGGCAGGTCTGCCCTCTCCCTTCGGGATAGCGGTTCTAGGTGGCAATCTTTGGGTCCACTTGCACACCCTCTTTTCCAAACAGCCTCGGACAGTACGTGTCAACTAGGTAAATACGACTCTTTTAACCCCAAACCTGACAAAGTTTTCATCAAAGCCTTTGATGTACCAGTCGGCCTGCCTTGGGGGTCCCTCCGGTGCCGTTCTCCGTGTTGAATCTGCCGGGGCTGCCACCCAGTTCTCCTCGGGGTGAGGCTGTGCCCGCCCTGAGCTCCGTAGGAGCCTCGCCGTCGCCGGGTGTTCACTGTCTCCTTTCCAGGTCTGGCCTGGAACTTTCCACCACCGCATTCCCAACGGACTGCCTTCGCCAGACGCTGTTTCCTGAAGCCCAGGGAGCGGGGACAGCCACTTGTGTCCCGGCCCCGCCTTGCAGGCTTGTCCTTGGTTAAGAGAGATTCTTCTCTGTGTGCTTCCTTCTGCGATGCCTGAACATCGCCTCTGCCCCGGTCCTTCTCCCAACTGCCTCTGCTCTGCTTCCCATTTGGGCTTGTCTTTGCACCTTTGTTTAGTGCCAACTGATGAACCAGGAGTAGGGGACCTGGTTCAGTCACATCTTCTGCCACTGATGAGCTCTGTGGCCATGCTCAGATCACCGCTGGGTCGCTCCCCGTGGCTCCCCCCGAAAAGCAGGGCCGAGGGCTTCTGCCCCCGAGGGACGGTGAGGAGATGACCAGACGACAGTTTTTCAAGTGCTTTGTGAAGTGAGAGTGTGGGTGGGGAGCTGGGTGTGCATGTCTCTCCACTGACTGGTTTCCTGAGTCCGCGTGGACTGCCCCTCCCGTCGCTCTGGCGTGCTTTCTTCATCCTGTTCTATCCCAGATGCTCCCACAGCTCTTCTCAGTCCCAATTTCTCACTTGTTTTGTGTGCTGTTCCTTTGAGTGTGGCGGTAAAAACAACCTCTGCCTTCCCAAATGTCCCTGGTACCGACAGATTAGTCAGAATCGATGCCCCACAAGCACCTGTGCCCACTTGGCTTCCATGGATGGTCCCCTTCTGGATGGAAAGTGTCCCTTCAGATGTCCCTGCTGAACCTATCTTTGCTTTCATCCCCCATGGGGTAATCATGCCAAGAAGATACACTAAGATTTCGGGCTCTTCCCTCATCCTCTTCTCTCTCATTCTCATGTATTTTTGGGGGGAGGGGGACGGGTAAGAGGAGAGGGGACAGGAGGTGGAAAGGAGGGATTCGGTCCTGTGTGATGTGTAGAGGCAGGGGTTTTGCCGAGGGTTGGCCAATGGGACTCCTCTCCTGTGAATTCCAGAATGGCAGATGTGGCTTCTTGGGGCCCAGGGGACCAGAACGGGTTCAGCAAGAAGGTGCTCGGAGATCGACTGGTGATGTCTGTGCAAGCAGGGCTGGGAGGCAGTGGCAGGTGTGTCACAGGTCTAGTCTCCCTCCTCAGCCCGGCCTTGGCTGGTCTCTTCTTTGGAGCTGTGCGTGACTCAGTTTCGTAAGGAGCTTCCTGGCACATTGACTCTTCTGTACTTTGATGCTAAGAAGGGTATGTTAAAGGGATTTCATTCAGTGAAAGGACCTGGTGACGACGTTTTGTTGGTCACCTCTGAGCGGCAACACATGTGCACTCGGGAGCAGAGACACTCAGGGCGCA
>PVJL010017974.1:0-17050 GCA_004026885.1 Lyroderma lyra
GATGGATGGATGATGGATGATGGACGGGTGATGGACGGATGGATGGATGGTGGATGGACAGATGATGGATGGATGGATGATGGATGGATGGATGGATGGATGATGGATGATGGACAGATGATGGATGGACGGATGATGGATGGATGGATGGATGGACAGATGGATGGATGGATGGTGGATGGACGGATGATGGACAGATGATGGATAGACGGATGATGGATGGATGGATGGTGGATGGACAGATGGATGGATGGATGATGGATGGACAGATGGATGGATGGCAGATCCCAGTGCCCTCCTTTGAGCTTCGGAGCAAACCAGCTGACCAGAAATCTTTATTACGGCCATAGCACTGAGCTGGGCCCTGAGGTCAGGCCATCATCATCCCTGTCCTCGAGCGGCCAGTGTAGATGTGGCGTCCCGGTCATCAGACATGGGCCAATAGAGTCGGGCTCTGGGCAGACAGGGGTGGGTGCAGGGCCCCCCCGACATCCCCGTCCAGTCAGGAAGGCAGGAGACATGTGTGCACCTAGCTTCAGTACAAAGCACCACGGCAGAGCCGTCCCTCTGGGCTCTGGGGAAGCTGGACATCGGGGGGACTGGGGACAGAGTTAGTGGGTTCATGTACGAGCACCCCAGCCCCGAACGCTCACACCGGAGGCGTGTGGGGCAGGGCCAGCGGGGGAGGCAGAGGTCCGAGTGGGACGCCCCGCTTCTGGCCGGGCCTCCAGGGGCCAGTGGGCGGTGTCTTACCCGCCGTGTCCACCTGCCCGCAGCTACCGGACCCTGGCCACGGAGCACGAAGCCCTGATGCAGAAGTACCTGCACCTGCTGCAGGTCGTGGAGACGGAGAAGACGGTGGCCAAGCAGCTGCGGCAGCAGATCGAAGACGGCGAGATGGAGATCGAGCGGCTGAAGGCCGAGGTGACCGCTGGCCGGGCGCCCGGGCCCCCCACGCCCTGCCGGGGACGCCTGGGGGGCGGGGGGCGTCCTCTCCCGCCGGCTCCCGTGTGCCTGGCACGTCGTAGGTGCCCCGTCAGGGCTCCGTGGCGGGCACCGGCGATCCGGACGTGTCCACCCCGACGGTCCACGGAGTGGACTAGACGTAACGGAGCTCGGGGCGAACCCAGCGGGGAGCCGCGTTAGGGCCAAAGTGGCCGGGAGCCGCAGGGAGCTTAGAAGGTGTCAGGGGTGTGGAGGGCAGGGAAGGGGCCCCCGGTGGTGCTGGGGACACGGCGGTAGCGGGGCACTGGCGGCCACCTGGGTAGCCCCGGGCCCTCGTGGTGACCTCTCCTCTGAAAGCCACCGGGCATTCTGCAGGCCCCGCCCCATGCACCCTGGCGGATTTCTGGGGAGGGGGGACCCGTGCTCCCGCCACCTCCTGTGCTGGGACTCGGCCCCCCCGGCTGGCCACGTCACTCCCCGCGGGCCTATGGCTGTGACACGCCACCCCTGCCTCCCGGGCCACACGGCGCGTCCACCGCGGGCTGGCACGCAGACCAGGGACGCGCGGGCTGCTGGGGCTCCCACTGTGAGGACACTGCTGTCACACGCCAGGGGACAGCTCGTGGGACAAGCACGTCCCACGCCCGGGCTCTGGGACCTGGCAAGTGCAGTCCAGCCGTCGTGCCTGCGGAAGCCCCGGGGACGTCCCGCGGTGGCTCCTCCTGTCCCCTCCCCCCCAGTCTGTGGTAGGTCACAGACTTCCCGGAAGCGTTGGACGGAACCAGCTTAGAGACACAGACGATGTCCCTGCCACCCTGCCCCGTCCCTCCGCAAAGATCCTCGGTGACGCTTGTCCCCACGCCCCCACCCTGCACCAGTGACGAGCCGGAGCCCCTCCCACCAGCCTGCAGGAGCCAATCGCCACGTCCTGGAGAATTCACAAGCTGGTCACCGGACTGTGGCCGCTGGCACCGGGCGGGGGCGGGTGCGCTCACAGCAGGGACGGGGGGACGCCCGTCAGACGCCCCTCAGACGCCCCGGCCGTCTCAATGTGGACACAGCAGGAGATGGGGCCACACGAGGGTCCCCGTGAAGCCCCCTCTGAACCACCCCATGGCGCCTCCGCTTCCGTCACCAGAAGCTCGGGGACCGTCCAGCACGGAGGGACTGCCCCGTGCGTCACCCCAACAGCTGCGTTGGTCCCCGTCGACGGTGGGAGGGACGCCTGGAGGGGAAGGCAGCACGGGAGCTGAGAGAGCCGAGGGACTTTAGTGGCTTGGAGGCGCCCGGCGTCCTGCAGCACTGACCACGGGCGACACCGCAGAGCTCGCGGTTCATGGCTCACGAGCGATCGTCAGCCGTGGGATCGGCTTCGCAGACAGACCGTCAACGTGGACCCCAGTGTCCCTGCAAAACGGGGCAGGGAGGCGCCTGGTCTGGGGGCACGACCCTTCCCCGTGGGGGTGCCTCCCCAGCAGGGCCCCCCTTCTTAGGCTGGAGGCTCCTCCAGGGGAGGGATCGGACATCCCCACCCCTCGGTGCTGCGTCACCAGGGCCACGGGCGGTGCCCAACCCCGCAGCAGGGGACGAGCTGACGGGGTCGGACATGAGCATCGGCGGGGCCCCGAGAGGCCGCAGGGAGAGGGACAGGACGGACACGGGACCGACAAGCAAGCAACACGGAGACCTTCCACGAGAGCCCGGATTAACCCCGCCGGCAATGACGCAACGCCGTCCGGAGGGAGGCAGCTGTCCGCACGGGGCAGTGGGCAGGGCCACCACGCGGGGCCCCGGAGGAGGGCCAGGAGGCCCTGAGCCAGGCTGGGCAGCCACAGCTGGACGCCAGCCAGTGAGGAGCTGGGGTGTGAGCTCCTGACTCCCCGTGGCCACCACCTACAAGGGTCAGCTGAGCAGGTCCTGGACGTCCACCGAGCAAGCCAGGGGCCAACGCAAACGTGTCCCAGAGGGGGCCTGCCGCCCTCCGAGAGAAGCTGCCTCCCAGCAGAGCTCGCCAGGGCCCGGGCTCCTCGAGGACGGGGGGCGGGGAGGTGGCCCAGGACCCCTGCAGGGTCCCCAGTCCGGGGACCCTGTGCAAATCCCAAGACGGGCAAAGACAGCAGGCGGGGGTGCAGGTGACGACGTCAGGCCATCGTGGGGGTGCTGCGTGCACACGCCGGCGTCCCCGGTCCCCAGGGGAGCGTGCACGGGTGTGTCCCTCAGCCCTTGGACAGCACATCAAAGAGCCAGCCTTCATTTCAACTTGCTCACGTGCTGGGAGCATCGGAAACGGGGGGCACCCCAGCGTGACACCCCGACTCGTCCTCACTCAGATACTTTTGGCCCCGGGTCCTTCTAGCAGCCCTGGGAGTGCGGGGCCGGGGTGCGAGGGCCCAGTCACCCTGCTGTCCGGCGGGCGGCCGGGGGGGCCCCAAGCCCCGTGATCGGCTCAGTGGCAGGGGGCCGTCGTCAGAAGTGGGGGGCTGAGTGACCGGTGTTTTCTGTGCTGGAGGATTTTCTTGTTCTGGGTTTTTGGCTTCTTTTCTGATTCACTTATTCGTGTGCCCAAAAGCGTGGGTTGAGTGCCCAGCGCCCTGCCAGGCACCAGGGGACCACAGTCCTCCACGCAAAGACGGGGCGTCCACAGGGTGCACACCCCAACATTGGCAGACGCTGGTGGGAAGACGCCCTCCGCCAGGAGGCAGCCCCCCGACCCCCGGCCTGTGCGCCCCACACATCTTAGGGTTCCTGTGGTGCCGACCTCCCTGACCCCCAAATCCGGCAGACGGAGATGTTTACAGCACCCCCAACGTTCGCACCCAGCCTCCAGGCCGGCGGTTTTTAGGGTGCACCCCACGGCGGGCCCCCCCACAAGTGCCCTCCCACTGTGGCCTGGGTGTTCGGTACAGCTGGTGTGACCAACAGGGACTCCCAACTATTGCTCCGCCTTAAAGAGGAGGGGACGTGCCAGTCACAAGGGACAGATATGGCCTGGTTCCACTTCGACGATGACCCTGGGGAGCCACAGCCACAGAGGCAGGAAGTGGACGGTTTTCGGGGGGCAGGGACAGGGGCGCGGAGTGAGTGTGGGATGGGGACAGAGCTTTGCTCTGGGAAGATGAGAACGTTCTGGAGAGGGTGGTGGGGACGGCCGCACACGACACGAGTGGGCTCATGCCGCTGACCGTGCGCTTAGAACGGGCTGTCGGGTCAAATTCCGCACGTCAAGGCGTGACGTTCGGGGGGGGAGCAGAGTGACAGGGTAAGGTCTAAGGTCCCCAGGTCACAGGGTCCCTCAGAGTCAGAGCCCGGTGGACGGGTCCCCCACCCAGTGCCCACTCACAGAGCCAGGGGTCTGCGGGCAGTGCCCACTGTGCAGCTGACCTGCGTTTCTCTTGCAGATCGCATCCCTGCTCAAGGACAACGAGCGCATCCAGTCCACCCAGACCGTCCCCCCCAATGACGAGGACAGTGACATCAAGAAAATTAAGAAGGTTCGTGCCGTCACCCTGGGCGGCACCCCCGCCCCAGCCCTCCACAGAGGGCCTCCTGAGGCAGCCCAGGGACGGCGGTGTCCACCTCTTGCCCCACTGCCCCCTCTACTCCAGACACGGAGCCAGCAGCCCCTGGCCCCTGGACAGTGTGCACCCCATGTCGTGCCATCGCTCTGGTGGTGTCCCCGAGGGCAGGGTGGCTCAGCCCATTTTAAAGATGAGAACACTGAGGCCCCCAGGGAGGAGGGACAGGAACCCAGACTGTGGGAGTTCCTTACACCAGGCCCCCCAGGCTCAGCCCTCGCACGGACCCCCACTGTCCTGCAGACACTCCCCCACAGCGGCCTCCTCGGGTCCCCAGCTGACCGCAGCAGAAGACCCCACGGCTGCTGCCGCTGGCTTTGCCATGTTAGAGTCCAGGGGACAGACGTCTCAGAAGGCCCCAGGGACACACCCGGGGGGCCGGGCACTGACCAGCACCCTGCATGACCCCACGGGGCCAGACATGAGGCAGGGAACCCCGACTCACCCTAAGAAAAGCACGTGAGACCAGAGACCCCCACTTGCTGAGAAGGCAAAGGGTCCCCAAGGCCACCCAGAGCAGAAACTGCAGGCCGGCACCCCACGGGCCAGACGCCAGGCCAGAGGTCCACTGCAGACAGGTGTGTTCCCAGGTACAAACCCGCAGAGGCTCTATGAGCACACGGGGGACTGAGGCACAGGGACCCGCCCAGGTCACGCAGCTGGGTGCTTGCAGAGCGACCTGGACGCCCGGGACACCGTGCTGCACAGCCCCCAGCCCCGGGACGCACCACGTCCTGCAGAGGCAGAGGGTCCGCAGCCCCGAGCCCACCTCCCGCACAGTGAGCCCCGGCAGGCCGTCCCAGCCCCCCACCTGGGTCCCCACCACCCTGTAAGGACCAGAGTTTGCACCCGCTCAGGGCAGGGGTGGCCGGAGTTGGGCGGTGCCGTGGTCAGGAGGCCTGCATCTTAGAACGACTGGGGACCGAGTGGGGACCGGCGAGTCCGGCCTTCCGTGTCATTTCCCCCGGGAGGCAGGAGCTGCAGGTGAGGCCCAGGCGCGGGGTGAACTGACCTGCCCTCTTCTATGCCATCTGACGGTCACCTTCCCCGCAGACGAGGTGTAATAGCAACTTCTGGGCTCTCGGGCCAGCGACTGGACGATGAGCCGTGCCCATGAGGGAGGCTGGGGCCACCGGCTCCTCCTTGGGTCGTAAAGCAGCCCAGGGGGCGGGGCGGGGACAGGGCGGGGCCCCAGCCCTCGGGGCGTGGCCAGCACTGGCCCTGACCGCCCCGGCCCTGGCGCCCAGGTGCAGAGCTTCCTGCGCGGCTGGCTGTGCCGGCGCAAGTGGAAGACCATCATCCAGGACTACATCCGGTCACCGCACGCCGACAGCATGCGCAAGAGGAACCAGGTGGTGTTCAGCATGCTGGAGGCCGAGGCCGAGTACGTCCAGCAGCTGCACATCCTGGTCAACAACTTCCTGCGCCCGCTGCGCATGGCGGCCAGCTCCAAAAAGCCCCCCATCACGCACGACGACGTCAGCAGCATCTTCCTCAATAGGTGAGCACCCCGCGGCTGGGCCCGCGGGGGGACCTGGGCCGAGGCGGGAGGAGCGTGCCTGAACTCTGACCCGAGCCCCCGCCTCCCTCCCCCCAAGTGTAGATGGGGAAACTGAGGCCCAGGGGGCCAGGTAGGGCAGTTTCGCCCCCCACACTGGAGACATTGGGCAGCGTTTGGGGACATTCCTGACTGTGGACTTGGCTGGGCTTGGGTAGAGGCCAGGGATGCTGCTCAACGTCGTGCAGTGCCCAGGACAGGCCCCACCGCTAAAACAATGACTCCACCCAAAAGGTCAGGGGTGCCAAGGGGGAGGAACCCCGGTTTAAACGTGGAGCAGGATGAGGCCAAGCGTGGGAGCAGGCCGTGTCCGGTCTTCGGGGCGGGCGGGGGCGGGGCTGGGCGGGGGCGGGGCTTGCGCAGGTCACGCCCCCTTCCCGCGTGGCCTGTGGGCCTTACTGCCTGTCCCCTGAGCCCTGGTCTTTCCTTGGGTGCCACCTCCCTGACCACCTCCCGGGCCCCTGGCCGCCCATGGCTTCCGTCCCCCAGGGGTTCGCTCCCAGGGCCCCTTTTGTAGCACTGGACACACTTAAACAGTGACTGCACCTGTGTCTGGGTCCCCCACCGTGACCAGACACGGGGCCACAGAGCCCGGCCGTGTGTGCAGGACACAGTGCAAGGACTGCAGTCCCTCGGGACCGGCACACTCCTCTGCAGAGGGCCAGGGGGTCCGTGTTTCGGACCTGGTGGGCCCTCCGGGCTCTGTCACGACTCAGCGTTCAGACCGTCCTTGCACGAACAGGCACAATGCTAGTGACATACACGCACGGGCGATTGGCACCTCATTTTCACATACTGTGGAATACTCCTTGGATTGGGTTTTCCCCTCCTCCTCGGCCCGCGGGCTGTACAAAATCCGGGAGGGGGCCAGCACCCCAACGGGAAGCGTCCACGTCATGGCGATGTCACTCTCAGCCCAAACGGGCTGTAAACTTAACACGGTCCCAACGGGAGCACAGCCTCTCAGAGGATTTCCGAGTCCAACCGAGGGAACAGACGCATCTCGTTCGCCCCAGGCGAGTCCCACCTGCGGCCCGACACGGATTCTTTAGCTCATTCGCTGTCGTTAGCCTGAGCGTGTTTTACCTGTGGCTCCAGAACATTCTTCTTGCAGTCTGGCCCAGGGAAGCCACAAGGTTGGACACCACAGAGGCTTTGTCAGCAAACACCCTTCTGCCCCAGCTCTGGGGTCCCCCAGCAGGGGGGGTGTGAGGGGCACGGGAGGCAGGGCACCTCCCCTCTTCTGTGCCCCACCCCACCCCTGCCCTGGGCGAGCGACCCCAGGCCTGTGCTGGGCTGCACACTCCACCGTCGCTGGCTAGAAATTTCTAGTCCTTCCGTAACAGGGCTGTGCACACACGCCGTTCTGCACTGGGCCCCACAAGTCACACAGGGCAGCCCGGTGGCGGAGCTGTCGCAGGAGGTCTCCCTGCCCCTGCCCCTCAGCTGCGCTGGACCCCGGGGTAGGGGCAGGCCGTCCCCTGGCCATGCCCGCCACACCTCACCCGTGCTTTCTCTCCCAGTGAGACCATCATGTTCCTGCACCAGATCTTCTACCAGGGTCTCAAGGCGCGCATCTCCAGCTGGCCCACCCTAGTGCTGGGTGAGTCCCCTCCCGGCCCCACCCCCACCTCCAAGGCTGTGCCCCCCCATACCTGAAACAGGGCGGCCCCCTAAAAAGCCCCGGGATGCCTCAGCGGGAGCCGGAGAGGACGGGCACGTGGGCGGGAGCTCTGTGTCTCGGAGGAAGCAATATGTTTTCAGTTCTCTATCTGGTTCTCCCGTTTCAAGTAGCGTAGATCTATATATTCCCACTTGAGAAAACTTGAGAATCCAGCAACGTGGAAAACAGTTAAAAATACCGGCCGTGGTTCTGCCCCCCAAAGACACCACCGTAAACACTTGGGTGCTGCCTTCCAGATTGCCTCTGGGCCCCGATCCGGGCGTCCTGTCCCCATCTTACGTCCTTGCAGACACACTGAGCAGCGAGTTTGAATCGTGCCGTGGGGATTGGGAGCGGCGCGTCCTAGCGTGCGCTTCCTGACGCTGACGGCACACTCGCTGACCGCCGTGTGTGCTGGTCGCCGGCGGTCAGCCCATCGCATCGACAGTGGGAGGGCGGGGTTGAGTCCCGGGGCTGGGAGGAGGGGACCCACCTCCGTGATCCAGGGGTGCAGAGCTGGGGATGTCTGCCAGGACAGGGAGGGGGGGAGTGTCCCCACGTGGGGACACCTTGGGTGCGTATGACTTGTACAAGGCAGCTTCCTTTGGCTGAGAGCGGGTCTTGACGGCCATCGACCACCAGCACCGCCGGCCGTTGGGGTCAGGGACACCCCACAGCTCCTCTCTCCGACCCCAATATACGCGTCCGACTAGACGGGGACCCACCTCTGCAAGTCTGCGATTCTGGTGGGGGCCCAGGGCCTGGGGCCGCCTCCCAGGCCCCTGACAGGGCAGTGCTGCCCGCGTCGCCTCCGCGGGCAGGGGTTTGGGGCTGGGCGCGCGGTGGCACCTGTCCACGGAGCCTGCCGGCCGCCCGCCCGCTGAGCCCGCCCTCCTTGCAGCGGACCTGTTCGACATCCTGCTGCCCATGCTTAACATCTACCAGGAGTTCGTCCGGAACCACCAATACAGCCTGCAGATCCTGGCCCACTGCAAGCAGAATCGCGACTTCGACAAGCTGCTGAAGCACTACGAGGCCAAGCCCGACTGCGAGGAGAGGACGCTGGAGACCTTCCTCACCTACCCCATGTTTCAGGTGGGCCCGGGGCGGGGCGGGGTGGGGGTGGGGCCTAGGAAGGGGTGGGGCCTCGGCAGGGAGGTGGGGTCTCGCTGGGGCTTGCTGAGGGGCGGGGCCTAAGCAGGGAGGGCGGGCACAGGGGTGGGGCCGAGGAATGTGGGCGTGGCTTAGGCAGGTGGGGCGCAAGGGAGGGTGGGGCGGCCGGGGCCCCACCTGGAGCCAGTCCTGGAGTGCCCTCCCCTGCCCAGCTCTGGGCAGCTGCCCGGACAGTGGGGTTCAGGCCAGCCCGCAGCCCCTGCTGGTGCCAGGCAAGCTGACCGCAGGCCTGTCCCGCCCCACGGTGGAGGTGGTGGGCTCTGCCGCTCCTGGTCCCCAGCTCGCCCCCAGACCCCTCCTCCTGTAGGGCGGAGACCTGGGAGAACCAGTCACAGCGCTGCTCCATGTCTCGGTCCCGGCCACCCCCACCCCGCCCTCCCCACCGCAGATCCCCAGGTACATCCTGACGCTGCATGAGCTGCTGGCCCACACTCCTCACGAGCACGTGGAGCGCAACAGCCTGGACTATGCCAAGTCCAAGCTGGAAGAGCTGTCCAGGTGAGCGGCTCCGGGCCCCGCCAGAGGGTGGGGGGCCAGGGCCGAGGAGTCCCGGGCTCAGGCGCAGGGTAGGACTTGGAGGACCAGAAGCACAGCAGCCTGGAGCTGTCCCCTGGTTCACCGGGCACTGGTGGGACGGCCCAGAAGGGATCCACATTCCTTCTGTTTTCCGGTGTCCACGGGTCAGGAGCCTCTGAGGGGCCCTGGGGGACTGGCCTTCATGTGCCCAAGGCTCCCATTCGTGAAGGCCCTGGTCAAGGCCCCTGGTGTGACCCCCAGCCCTGAGGCCGGGGATAGCCTTCCTCTGCAAGGGCGGAAGTGGGGACGGGGTGGGGACAAGGCTGTAATCAGGACATGATCCTGGGGCCCCTTGCACCCCAGGGAGCCTACACTTCCCAAAGGAGACTCAGGACCCTGTGAGGCAGCCAGGCCCCTTGTCACTGCTGATGCTTGTCCCAGGACAGGTGGCACATGGGCACCAAGCTCTTTGGCCAAAGTCCATGACCCCCCGACCCCAGAGGGCTTCCTGTTGCCATGACAACAACCCTTTCACCTGCTCTTCCCTACCCCAGGGAGTCCCCAGCCCACAGGAGACCTCCACATAACCAGTCCTCCTGGGGAGCTGGCTCTCCTGCCTCAGGCCTTTGCCCTGGGCCCCCCATTTACCCGGAACCCCCATGTCCTGGGCTCACTTGTAACTGAGCCATCTCCTCAGGCCCTGGGGAGGGCAGGGCGCTGCCTCCCCATGTCCTGAGCAAAACTTGTGCTGCCCCTGTAGTGACCCCCTTCCCTACTAGCAAATGCAGTACCCCACCCCCCCATCCCCACCCTGATTGACAGAAATGGGGCTCACGGTCTCCGGCTCCTTCCAGACGCGAGCCCCCGCCCGCAGAACTCACACGCAGCCCACACGCGCCTCCCTCACCTACACCTCCCGGGAAGACAGGGAACTCAGCTCCAGGCCCCTCTCAGCCGCCAGCCGCAGTCCCTGGTGACAGCACACTCTGCACCACAACACGGTCACAGCGGTGTGACGGGCCAGGTGCGAGGTTGGCACGTGAAACACAGGGTTTTCCAGGTGGGGAAGCTGGGGTCCACAGCGCTTGAGTGACTGTCCCAGCGTCAGGCCGACGCCCCCAGCCTCACACCTCGCAGGGGGCTTAACAGAGTGTCAGAGAGAGAACGCTGCCGCCCGCCCACACGAGTCAGCCCTCCTGGGGACCCTCACCACCACCAATATGCAGGAGCCATTACACCTCTCTGGGAGCAGGTGGGGTTCTTCCTAAAGACCTCCACCGAAAAAGAAAATAAATTGACCCACTGCTTTCCTACGACTCCTGGAAAGCGGTCAGGACTCTTGTCCAAGTGGACATCACCAGGGTCCTTTCTCCCACCGGGGGTATTTCTAAAAAGCAGGCAAATGGTGCCACCTGGTGGGCATGGGTGGTGGTGCGGCCGGCCAAACGGACACAGGGCAGCGGTCCGTACTTTCAAATGGGGGGCTGGCCGTCGGCTTCCCTCGCGGACCTTGCAGAACCACGAAGGTACCTGGCGGCTGTCTTCCCTGACCCAGCTGCATCGCGAGGTCCTGCTGAAAGAAGCCATTCCAGAGCTAGTTTACACCAACTGCCGTGCAAGGTGTATTCAGGGGGAGCAACGGGGAACAAAAAGCCCCTGAGCGGGGGCAGGTGGGGTACGTTTCCAGCCTCTCCCACCCCGAATGGACCCACGACCTTCCTACGACCCCTGAGACCCATCCAGACTCCTAGCAAAGAGGACACCCGACGTGTCCTTTGTCCCACCGGCGGAATTTCTAAAAAGCGGGTACATGGTGCCGCCCGGTGGACAAGCGTGGTGTTGCAGACGGCACAATAAGCCATTCCAGAAGCTCCCCTGTAAAGAGCATTCAGCGGGAGGGAACAGCAAGTTCAAAGCCCCTGAGCAGGAGCAGGTGGGGTGCTTTTCCGGAGCCCCACCCACCCACGCACCCCAAATTGACAACACCTGGTTTCCGGCCGGCGGAATTTCTAAAAAGCGGGTACATGGTGCCACCTGGTGGACACGCTTGGTGTTGCATCGGCAGGACAGGGACAGGACAGCTGTCCGTGTCCTCCAATAGGGGACTGGCTGTTCCAGCTCCCGTCCCAGATGTGCCAGAACCGTCAGGGGTAACGGAAGTCAGTCCTCCCGGGCCAGCGGCACTGCCGGGTCCTCTGGAGATAAGCCACCCCAGAGCCAGCTGAAGGAAACGGCCTTGTAAGGAGCATCGGGGACGGAACCAGCACGTACCGGGCCCTGGGGCAGGAGTGGACATCGCGCTGTGGATGTAGACAAGGCTGGGTGGACACATCATGTCTCCTTATGCCGCCTTCCTTCCGCTGGTGCTGTCTGTGCCCCACGTGGGTCAGACTTCCAAATCCTGCTGTCTGAGGTCCCTGCCTCAGCGCCCCGCGCAGTGGGCACTCAGGACATGCCTGCTGTCCACGGCTGTGTCACGGCCCCCACGGAGCCTCCTCGGTGTCGGACCTGCTTCCCGGATCGGGCCGGACCCCGGCATCCTACCGCTCTGGGAGTGGTGGCCGCCGTCTCTGACGGTGTCATTTCCTGTCCCCACAGGATCATGCACGACGAAGTCAGCGAGACAGAGAACATCCGGAAAAACCTGGCCATCGAGCGCATGATCACCGAGGGCTGCGAGATCCTGCTGGACACCAGCCAGACCTTCGTCAGACAAGGTGCGCTTGGCCTTGGCCCTGGGAGCCCAGCGTCCCTGGGTGCCACCGTTCCCTCTGTCCCTTGCTTGTCACCCTCAGCCCCCTGGGGAGGTGGTGGCCACAGTGGCTCTTCTGGGAAGACAGTGTCTGTCGCCCTTGTGCTCACCTGGGAGCTGTGGGGAGGGGTGGACAGAGGCTGTCTGTGGCCGAGGGACTGACTGCCAACTCGGGGACATTAAGAGGTGTGATGCATTTGGAGGTCACCTCGCTCTGGTCTCACGTCCTGGGGGTCGCTGGCTCAGGGTCTCTCTGCTCCGCCTACAGGCTCGCTCATCCAGGTCCCCATGTCTGAGAAGGGCAAGATCACGCGGGGGCGGCTGGGGTCCCTGTCCCTGAGGAAGGACGGCGAGCGGCAGTGCTTCCTGTTCTCCAAGCACCTCATCATCTGCACCCGGGGCTCCGGCGGGAAGCTGCACCTGACCAAGGTGGGGCGCCCAGCGGGCGCCCAGACACGTCCATGCCATCAGCCGTGCCGCTGCTGACCTGCCACCTGCAGCCCACGCCCCCCAGGCCTGGTGGCTTGGGACCCCTGGGGCGGGAGCCGACGGGATGGAGCGGGGCTGTGTCACATGCAGCGGGACTGGGGACCCTTCTCCATGCGGCTGGAGGTCACGGCTGCACGTTTGTGGGTCTGTCCTCACAGTGGGGCAGCAGGCTACCCCTGGCACCGATGACACCCCTTCATTCTCCAACCACCAGTCACCCCCATTTCTCCAGTGTCAAGGGGCCAAGGAGGCTGCAACACCCAGGGAGAGGATGCATTTCCCCAGTTCACCCCCAAAATACAAAACCCACGGGGGGCCGTGGGTGTGTCAGGGCCTGGAGGCCGCGTGCCCCAGGCCCGCCGGGTGATTTCGGGCAGCACACTCGCTGCCTGACGTTTCCTCGCCGGCATAACAGCCCCACAAAACCGGCCTGTTTCCGCGGTAACACGAGGGGTTTGGGCCCCGTGACCCCGGCCCCCGCCCCCAGCTGACCTTGTCCCTCCCTCGGGAAGGCGGCTCTTGGGCAGTCCCACGGGAGCCACCCCACCGGGCTCCTTGCGTGAGGACAGAAGTGTCTCACGTGGGACAACAAGCACTGGGACCATCCCACACACCCCCACTGTGAGAGCCCCCCAACCCCGACACGTGCCCCCCGTCTTTCCCAGAATGGAGTCGTGTCCCTTATCGACTGCACCTTGCTGGAGGACCCCGAGAGCACAGAGGAGGAAGGTGGGTGTGCTGGGCCCGGACGGGGAGTCCGCGGGGAGCGGGGCAGGACACTGAGGGGTGGCAGCCCCCGCCCTGGACCGGGGCTCCGAGAGCCCCTCCTCCACCCCTTGTGCTCCTGGGGTCCCCGACCTCAGGGAGAAGGAAGTGTCCTGAGACCCCCAGCCCCCCGGGCCCGCCCCCCTGGGGAGGACCCTCGGTGACGACAGTGCCCAACACCACAAGGGCCCTGGCTCACCTGCTCACCCCGTGTCTTGCAACCGGAAGCCAAAGGGCCCGGCCAGGACACGGATCGCCTGGATTTCAAGATCGGGGTGGAGCCCAAGGACGCCCCGCCCTTCACGGTCATCCTCGTGGCCTCGTCCAGACAGGAGAAGGCAGCGTGGACCAGTGACATCAGCCAGGTGGGCAGCGTCACCTGCTCCTCAAGGCCTGAGCGGGCTGGGGGCCTGGGGGCCGGTGCAGTGTCCTGCAGTGTCCTGGCCGTCCCATCCTGCCGGCAGAGTCCCCGGGGTCCCCCCAGAGTGGGGTGTGGGAGCCCCTTGCGTCTGGGTCACCCACACTGGAAGAAGAATGGTGTTGGCCCACCCATAAAACACACTCACACGGACGACGTACGATGAGCTAAGAACATTCCGCGTCTTTCCGCCCCACTCGGGGCTGCCCCGCCTGGAAGTCCCAGAGAGCAGGACGGGGCCGGGGGAGGGGTGGCGTGGAGCAGGCCTGCGCACTCACTCGTGTCCTCCGCGCACCCAGCGTGCCCGGGAGGAACCCCCTTGCACGGGCCCAGGGAGCGTGGCTGTCAGAGGTCAGGGCGCTGTTGGGGCCTCGGCCCTGGGGGGACCCCGTGGTGGCGGCCAGCCCCCTCCCTGGGCACGCTTTTCCTCGTCGTTTGGGTCGGCGCTTTCTATTCAAAGCAAACTGTGGGTGTGGAACCTCTGCAGAGCCGGAGTGCAATGCACTGTCCTCTGTACCGTCCTCGGTCCCCCTGGTGCCAGCAGGGTTGTCAACAGGGAAAGCCATTGTGTCCCCAGAGTGCTGGCACCACGGTGGGCGGAGAACAGGCTACGGACAGCCCTGTGGGCAGGGGGTGCTCAGGGGCCCTGCCTTCCGGGAGAGCAACCCCAGACCACGGTGGGTCTGACCTTGTCCTTGACGCTGGACCTCAGAGGTCAGCGACAGTGTGGCTGGGGTCAGACACTCCGGGTTTGCAAAGAGCCCAGCAAGGTGGGAGCCACTGCACCCCCACTTTGCAGGTAGAGAACCTGAGCCTGAGGGAGGTCAGGTTAAACCCCCCAAAGGTCACTGAGTCAGGGCTTGACTTCCAGCCCACGTCCTGAGCGCTGTGTCCAGGGCACACGTGACCCTGTCGCTCGGCAGAGGCCGGCTGGGGCCCGCGGCTCTGACCGGGGCCTCTCTGATCCCAGTGCGTGGATAATATCCGCTGTAACGGGCTCATGATGAACGCCTTTGAGGACAATTCCAAGGTCACCGTGCCACAGATGATCAAGTGAGTGCCCTTCCCCTCGGCCCACCCAGGCCGCTGAGGGCCACTCGGTGACAGCAGGGACCCCGGAGCGGCTGGGGGTCCAGGGGGCTGGGTTTCTTCTTCTGGGTGCTCATTTCAAGTTCACGGCCATTGGCGACCACCCACGTGCTTCCCGGGTCCATGGTGAGCCTGTTCTGGACGCTTCCCTGTACGTGGCCCCTCGTGGCTTCGCTCCTAGAACTCTGTGTCCGCGTGTCCGTCGCCCTGGTGGCCGATGACGGCCGGGCCCCGTCTTGTTGGTCACTCCGGTCCGTCGGTGGACACGGGCGTCCCGGCGACCCGGGGGGCGCGTCTCGTGGGCACGGCCGCGCGTCACGCTCCCGTCGGTCCTCTCCCGCCCCGCCCGCAGGTCCGACGCGTCCCTGTATTGCGACGACGTGGACATCCGCTTCAGCAAGACCATGAACTCCTGCAAAGTGCTGCAGATCCGCTACGCCAGCGTGGGCCGGCTGCTGGAGCGGCTGACCGACCTGCGCTTCCTCAGCATTGACTTCCTCAACACCTTCCTGCACTCCTACCGCGTCTTCACCACGGCCGTCGTGGTGCTGGACAAGCTCATCACCATCTACCGCAAGCCCATCAGCGCCATCCCCGCCAGGTGGGGCCCCGTGTAAGGAAGGGGGGACGGGCGGGGACAGACAGAACCGCACGCCGTCCCCGCGGAGCCCGCACCTGCTCTGAGGGGACAGGGACCGCTCCTGGTGCCCCAGCTCCGTCTGAGTCTGGGCTCCCTGCACCCCAGGTGGGACACGGGGCCAGAGCCGGAGTCCAGGGCTGTCCGGAAGGCCTCCCCACGTCCCCAGGGAGGCCACTGGCCCCAAATTGGAGTCCAGGACATGGGGAGGGCCCAGGGGGCCTACAGGCTGGAGCCAGCCTGTCCCCACCTGTGTCACCATCACCATCTCCCTCTCCACCTGCCCAGACCTCAGGGGACAGACGGCCTTGCCCGGGCATTTCCCAGGGGGCCTGAGAAAGCGAGTGAGACCCCCATAACCAATCTGGACGCTTCCTGAGGCCCAGCAGGCAGAGACGGGGGACCCCAGGCCGGGCGCAGACCTGCCCCCTCACCCGCTGCCCGCCCCTCCCAGGTCGCTGGAGCTGCTGTTCGCCAGCGGCCAGAACAACAAGCTCCTATACGGCGACCCCCCCAAGTCCCCGCGCGCCACCCGCAAGTTCTCCTCGCCACCCCCACTGTCCATCACCAAGACCTCGTCGCCCAGCCGCCGGCGGAAGCTGTCCCTCAATATCCCCATCATCACGGGCGGCAAGGCCCTGGACCTGGCCGCCCTGGGCTGCAGCTCCAACGGCTACACCAGCGTGTACTCAGCCATCTCGCCCTTCGGCAAGGCCACGCTGGACAGCAGCAAGCTCTACGTGTCCGGCGGCTTCGCCAACAAGGTGTCCGACGAGGGCGACGGGACCCCCGAGAGGCCGGAAGACCCCTCGGCCCTCAGCAAGCAGAGTGAGTGGACATTCTGGGCAGGGCTGCAGGGACGCCCGGGGCCCTGAACACAGCGTCCTCTTGCACCCCTGGGGCTGTCCACCGCTGCAGTGGACATGCCCCGGGCACACGGGCCCATGCACAGCCACAACGCCCCCAGCTTAGGCGGGGGGAGGCCTTGGGAAGGACCTTGAGGAAGGTCTGGATTTCTCCCCTTGGAGCTGAGGGGGGTGAAGGCAGGGTCACCCCAGCAGGGGGCACAGTTAGGCGGGTGAAGGTCCGGAGGCCCGGCCAGCAGGGGACATGGACAGTGGCTCGTGTAGGAACCGAGTTGGGCGCAGCTGGGCGTCAGTCACCAAGGTGACAGCCAGCCGGAGAGCCCCAAATGCTGTCCTCTGGGAGCCCCTCGGGCCAGTGAGGGGCTCCGGGGCCCCTGGGACATCTGCCTGTGGCACCTCCTGTCCTGTCACAAAGTGTGACATGGACAGTCCTGAGACACCAGCACACCTGGGGCTTCCGGAGCCAGCGGCCCCGAACCCATCCAATGGTGTGCAAACTGCGTGTGCGTGTGCGTGTGCACGCACGGGGACCATCGTTCCTAAAGAGGGGACCTGCCACTTCCTTTGGGGTCTCAAGGTCAAGTGCAACTCCACTCAGGTCCTC
>PVJL010017975.1:0-17049 GCA_004026885.1 Lyroderma lyra
ACCATTCATTATTTTTTCTTTTCAATATATTCACCTGTAAACCTAATATACTTTGCAGATCTTTCAATAAATTTATTTATACCTTTAACACTCTTGCTTCAATGTTTGGATATATTTGAATGAATATTTCTATCCAATGACTGTGGCTTTCAAGTTTACCCCATGAGCTCAAAAAACCTTTTCTTCATTTGGAAGATTTTTTAGTGTGTTTTTCTGTGGCTTGCACTATCAAAAACATAGATGTGTTGTATGACATATTATGTAGCATTTTATAATAAATTTTTATGTCATCAATGCCATTAGGTGGTAATTATCTATACTTTAATTGATGCCACTTATGTTTTGAGTACTTTTTTGCTAAAATTCAATATAATGATAAATTTATTAGTATATAACAAAAATTTAAAATAAAACAATGTCATTTTATATAAAGTGGCTCAAAATGTTGTTTTTAAATGCATAAAACCATCAAAATATCAACTTTTAATTTTTTGTGACTTTTTGAAACATTTTGAAAAAAATCTTGAAGTCAATTAATGCAGTGAAAAGGTTAAAAAATACGTTGCCCTTAAATTGCAGCTTTAACCTCTTCGTCATATGCAAATTTCTTCTCTTGAAGATGTTTTTTCATATTTGGGAACAAATAATAATCAAAAAGAGCCAGTTCTGGCATGTAGGGAGGGTGGTTTAATGTTTGGAAGCCACCATTGTGAAAAGTAGCCAGTGCAATATTGCTCTTGTGCACGGGCGTGTAGTTGTGCAAAAGCAGCACTCTTTTTTATCTATTTTCCTCCTTCATAAGTTTTTTTAACTGTTTCAGCAGACTGGAATAGTACTCTGTAGTTATTGTGACACTGTTATCTTTGTAATTGATTGGAAGGATATCTTCCATATCCCAAAAAACTGTAGCCATGATTTTTAAATGTGATTGGGACACCTTGAAGTATTTAGTGGGTGGCATACCCTTTTCATGCCACTGCATGGACTCCTGCTTTGACTCAGGCTCATAAAGATAAATCCAAGTTTCATCTCCAGTGACAATCTGGTTTAAATCTTCACCTTTGCTGTCTGCAGAGGTGCAAAACCTGATGTTGTTTTTAAAGCAGAGTGAGCATTCTCAGTACCCATCTTGCACTGACTTTTGACATCCTTAGATGCTGATGGAGAATATTCATAATGGTGGTAGGTGATACTCCAACCATTTTTGCAAGCTGCTTTTTAGTCAATCAAGCAATCTGGCATCTTCCATTACAGGTTTTCAACTTTTTTGACAATGTCTGAGGAAGTAACTGCCATAGGATGTCGCAGATAGAAGTCATCTTCAATTGACTCTGCCTTGCTTGAAAAGGCTACTCCACTTGTAAACCAAGGATTTCCCAGGGCAACAGTCCCCATAAACCACTAACATCTCTTCCAAAATGGTTTGAGGTGTTTTCCCTTATTTCGCGAGGAACTTAATGATGGACAGCATGATTTCCTTCATGTTTCATGTATTTCTTCAATGATACCTGAAAGAACACGGATGCAAGGAGGCTGAAATATGGCACATATACTAAGGACAAGCCACATAATCAAGCTAACTAGATATCTCATAGTAGTGGCTAGGACTGCTAATAAGATGTTATATATAAATAGTACTATGATTACAAGTATTTAATAGATCTCCTTGAGGGTTGTCCTTGTATGCCTACTTTGCTGAAAGTTATTTGTTTTGAATCATGGATATGTTTTAAATTTTATTGAATGCATTTTCTACATGTATTCAAGGTGTCCCATTAATACTTTTTTAATCTTTTAAGTATATTAATGTATTTTCTAATATTAAACTATTCTTACATTTTTGGTCTCTTTATAAATGATAACTTGCTGGATATTGTTTGCTGTACTTTGTTTAGCAATTTGTATTCATATTCAAAAATAAAATTAACTCATCAATACTGTTTATCATGCAGGCCTTGTTTTGTAATGTGTTGTAGTATCACCTCATATTTGTTATGTATTTTGTGTGTTTTTCCTTGTGAAAGCTTTTATATATTTGATATGCTATTTTTGAGTGTTTTTAAATAACATACATTATAACCTCAGTAATTATAGGCTGGTGAGAGTAAAATTTGTTATACAAAGCAGTGTACTTTTGAGAGTGAAAAAACCACTATTAGTATCTGCACTGGGACAATAGGTATCAACTGTAACTGACATTAGCAAACTGGAATATATAATCACCTTTATTGTAGCTTTAACTATTTTTATTTTCTTCACTCAGTTTTTAAAAATTATGTTTTCCAGAAAATTACATAATTTTTGAAAATTTTTTACTGTGTTGGCAAAGAACTTGTCTTAGTGTTATCTTAGCAGTTAGCAATACGTTTGAGATAATTTTCCTTCCTTTTTTCCATAGTACATCTCCAGATTTTTGCTTTGGGTTTTCATTTACCTAAAATCGCCTTTATTTATTCCTTGTTCTTTATTAGTACTTTTTGTAGATAAACATTCTGCATGATCACTTTCAATAGGGACTTTGATGATATCATTTATTATAATAATTCTCTTTAGGATTTTGAGAAATATTATGAGAAATCTTTTGTCAATATGATTTTGTTATCCTTTCATATTAATCTGTTACTCCTGTCTGGTTACTTTAAGGATCATCTATCTTCCCTTGGTGTTCTGCTGTTTCCCTATGCCCTCTATCAAGGTAGGTTTCTTATTATATATATTGCTTAAACTTAGTTGTTTTTCCTGAATATGGTGATTAGGGTAGTTAATTGGTTTTCTGAACATTGCACATTCTCTATTTTCTATATTTTCTTTTTCTGGAACTCTGTTTAGATATTATGTCATGTGTCCTTTTTTTATGTACTTTATCTGAGAACCTCTTGCATATTTTTTATCTCCTTGCCTCTTTGTGCTGCATTCCAGATACAATCTTCAAGCCTATTTTTCTTTTTTCTAATTTATTCTTTGTCCCGTCTAGTCTTCTGTTTAGAAGTAGTTCTTTTTAGTTGTATTTCATATCTTTCTGGCAAACTCTAAATTAAAATATAGTGCACATTTCCACAAATTAAGCTTGTTCCAATTAAAAAGAGCACCAAATTTTAAAAATAGGTCATTAACAATGTCCCAGACAACTTTTTGGAGTCACTTCCAAGCATCCTGTGCCCTCCTTCCCATAGGCAACCTCTCTCCTCTTTTCTAACAGGACTGAGGACTTTTGCCTCTTTTTCATTTTCAAATAAATGGACTCATTGCCACATTCACTGTTCTGAGTCTGTCTTCCATCTCTCAGTGTTATCTTTATGAGATTTATCATGTCGTCGCACTGAGCAATACTTCATTATTTTCATTGCTGGTGGGAATTCTAAGGTATGTATTTATTCCTTCTAGTGGTAAAGACATTTAGTTTGTCCCAGGTTGGGGCTATTATGAACAGTGATACTACAAAGATTCTAGTCAGTGACATCTGGTGAATATTTTGCGTATTTTTAAAGGTATACACCTAGAAGCAAGATAGAATCATACTCATTCATAGAATTGTTGCATGTTTAGTTTGTGCTGTTATAATTACTACTCCACTGACAATGTTTAGGAGCTCCAGTTGTGCCCCATTGTCACCAAACTTGATTTTGACTCTCTTTAGAATGTAAACTATACTGGTGTTGTAAAGTTGCATTTGGCTAATTTTTTGGCATCCTTTTTTACTCAGTTTTTGAATTTTAAAAGTTCTTTGGTTATTTTGAAAATGTTTTATGTTGTATAATTGAGAACTCTATTATTTGAAACTTTGGTTAGTTGTTTCTGCTGATATATAATCATGGTAACTTGTTTACACACACACACACACACACACACACACACAAGCATGTGCAAGTTTCAGATTACATACATATATTTGTAGCAAATTCTGTGAAGAAGCCTGGCTGTCCTGCAGGGGCTAATTGTTTTGCTTCTGCTGATTTCCTCAGGCTTATACTAATCAGAGTCTGCTTAAAGTTCTCTTCATTCGTGATGATGTTGAGACGATCATGTAGAAATGTGAAATTGTACCTCTCACTACATGCCTGTGATCTAAAAAGCTCAGAGGAGACAATTTTTCCCATCTACAGTCCAGTTTGAAATGGATTAAGCTTTAACAACTTTTTAATGTTTCTATTTTTAAGGGATGGAATTTCTGCAGTCCACCCTTTATTGCATTTAAAGCCATTGCAGGATGTGTGTTGATGCTACACTCCTAGGCCCCAAACTGCATCTCGTAATATCCCAAGGCCTTTCTCTTGCGTGGCCTTTCAAAGCCAAGGTCCTATTACAAAGATGCATGAACGAGGGCAGCCACGACCTCAGAAACCTTATAGCTTCCTGCTCAGTTTGGCAAGTGTTTTCCTGTCACTTGTACAATGTTGTGTAGGCATTTGAATTATTTTTTGTTATATTTCATTCATAACTTTTGCATGTTTTATGATGGGAAAGTTTTTCTAGTTTTCACCTTCTTATCAGATATGGAACAGTCTATCAGTATTTCTCTCATTAGTGACTGACCTTTTTCTACTTATTCTTTTTCAATCTTCTTTTAGAGGGATATTAAAACTTTATTTATTTATTTTTTTGCTTACGTTTCTTTACATACTTTTCAGATATGCACCATTTATACTATGTTCAGGGGGTGTCCCTCAGGCAGACATTTCCGTATTGGCATTTCGCTGTGTTTATTATCCTTCTCATCTGTTATTACTTTTGTTTAGTAAACACGAATTACATTTTCAGCATCTCTGATAGATTTTTTGGTTGTGATTGTTTCTTCTATTGTTCTGAGGATATTATCCTGTTGGATTTTCTCTATTTACTTTGTTGACACAGAATTAAGTTCTTTTGTTTGTTGAGTCTCTTCATTTACCAAACGTCTGACATTTTGCAAATACTAGATGACTCCTGCTTTCAGGCTTACCTCTGGAGCTGTTGTTCCTGTCCACAATCTCCTACATCTGTGTGGTTTGCGGAGGGGCAAAAGGTGGGCTGTGCTGCTCGGATTTGCATTCAGACTTGTCAGTACAAGTAGGGGAGGTTCAGCTTAAGCTATCGAGAGGTTAATTTTCTTCATTTTCTTGGGGACCGGAGTTCCCTTGGGAACTCAGCTCTTACACCTGGAAACTCGGCTCTGTCTCTGACTTAGACCCTGAAACTCACAGACCTTACTTGGCAATGAGAAGCCTCATCCACTATTGAGGACGGGCCCCTTGGAGTGGCTACTCTGGATCTTACTACATGTACCCTAAAGTGTTTAGCACTTAAAATATGTTTACTAGCTTTTTATAATATTTCCTCCATTGACCCTCTTTTACCTTTTGTGCCATTATATTAGTGTATTTTAATATTCTCTATATTTTTCATTATTATTATTCATTTTCATTATTGATTTAGATTTATTTACCTATTTACCATTTCTTCATCCTTCCTATATATCTAAACTTCAAACAGACATAACTTTCATTAGGCCGAAAGAACTTCCTTTAGCATTTCCTTTAGTGCACATCTATTCATAGTAAATTCTCAATTTTTTTTTTTTGTTTGGTAAAAATGTCTTTATTTCACCTTTTTCCTTAAGGATACTTGGCTTGATGCGGAATTTCTATTTGGCAGTTCTTTTTCTATCATCATACATTTAAATATATGTTCTGTTATCTTCTGGCTTTCATATTTTCTATAAAGAAGTTAGCTCTCAGTTTTAATTTTACTATTTGAAGGACATATGTCTCCTACTCTTAGCATTTGGTTTTCAGTAGCATTATTATGAGATGCTTAGATTTGAGCTTTCTTTATTGTCTTTCTTTCTCTGTTTGGGCTTCTATAACAGAATACCATAGACTGGGTGGCGTAAAAATAGACATTTATTTTTCACAGTTCTGAAGGCTGGGAGTCCAGAATCAAGGGGCTGGCAGATTTGGTTCTTGGTGACAGTCAGCTTTCTAGCTTGCAAACTGTTACTTTCTCACTGCAGCCTCACATGGTAGAGACAGGAAACTCTGGTGTCTCTTCCTCTTGTGAGAATACTAGTCACATCATGAGATCTCCATCCTCATGCCCTCATTTAAATCTAACTACCTTCCAAAGGCCCTGTTTTCAAATACCATAACACTGGAGGCTAGGGAGTAAAACATACGAAGATGACCATAGGGATATTCAGCAATGAGGTATGTAACACTTTTTCTAGGATGAATTCATGAAATTATCCCACCGTGTGTGTGTGTGTGTGTGTGTGTGTGTGTGTGTGTGTGTGTAGTGGGACAAATATATATATTATATAATATATTTTCCAATTTTCTATTTCTTTTCTTTGCACAGGTTGGTCCCAAAAATCTTATTTGCCATTGTGAGAAGCGTAGCACCAGGAATCCTATGTTTCAATTCCAAGACAATCACTAAACTGAAAGATATTTTGACCTTCTGAGTGTTATTTTCCTCATTTTCCCAGTGGGAACCATAATCTGCCATGCTCACCTCATGGGGTATTGAGAAGGTCACATAATGTAATAGCTGTGGAAAAGATGTTCAAATGTGCGACTACATTCGGTACATAGGCAATCTGCACCACCGAATGACAGCTAATTGTACCAACATTTAGTGAACTCTAACCATATGCCAGGCAGTGTTTTATGCAATTTACGAGTGTTACTGCATTAATCTTCACAGTACTTCTATGAGATAGCTACTATTATTATAACCATTTCACAAATAAGGAAGTTGAGGCACAGATTATTTAGTTAAATTGCTAAAAGTCACAGAGAGACAGAGGTGCCAAGATTCAATATAAGTAACATGAAACTGGAGCCCCCTTTTCTTTTTGAGTTAAGTAGACTTGGCATACAATATTGTGTTAGCTTCAGGTGTACTATATTGTCATTTGGCATTTATATACCTTATACTATGATCATTCCACTAAGTCTAGTATTATCTGTCACCATGTAACTTTATGATGTTTTGACTACATCTCCTTCACCTTTTTCACCCATCCCTCCAACCCCTCTCCTCTGACATGTATCAGTTTGATTTTTGTTTCTATGAGTTTGTTTTTATTTTTAGATTCTGCATATGAGTAAAATCATATGATTTTTGTCTTTCTCTGTCTGACTTACTTCACTTAGCATAATACCCTCTAGGTCCATTCATGTTGTCATAAATGGCAAGATTTCATTCTTTTATTTTGCTGAGTAATAGTCCATTGTATCTGTGCACCATATCTTCTTCATCTATTCATCTACCAGTGGACATCTAGGTTGCTTCCATATCTTTGGCTATTGCTTGTAATGCTCTAATGAACATAGAGGGTGGGTGCATATATTTTTTTGAATTAGTGTTTTTGTTTGAGTCTGATAAATACCAGTCATGTAGTAAATAATAAGTTATTTTGTACAGGATGTTTATTAAATATTATTTATCATAGAAAAAGTAGAAACAGGAACAATGATCCACAATAGAGTAGTAGTTAAATAAGTTACGTTCATAGAAAGATAGACAATTGGCCTTTAAGAGTCCCATTCACAAGAATATTTAATGGCATAGAAAGATGTATACTATAGTAAGTGGAAAAAAGCAAAATATAAAATTGTTAGACTCTCATAAATTTTTATATATTTTCCTATTTTTTAACTACATAGACAAAGAAACCTCCCACAGAATACACCAAAATGCTACTGGAGATAGCTTAAAATATTAATAGTGAAATGACGGGGAAGTTTAAATTTTCATTATTTTATTGTTCAGTACTTAAAAACTTTCTACAAGAAGCATCACCTAGTTATGATATTATATACATATTGAATGTGTGTGTCTAGCAGTGAGTAAAAAACATGTTTGTTATGGATGACCTACTAAATAACTTTAAGTGCGCTAACTGTAGAATATCAAATGTTGTCCTTGAAGTTTCAAACTATTCGCATCCAATACTCACCGAAACTAAAGTCACAGCTTTTCACTTACCTGGACCTCCATCTGCTTGGCATCAGGTTGAAGACTCTCAAAGTGAGCAGTCATTTCCATTCATTCTCATCTAAACACATAGCTTCTTTCCCATCTCTTCCTGTCCCCTTCTACACAATTTCTACTGTGTCTGCCATAGTTTGCTTTGCCACCAGTGGAATGGTTTTCTTTATACCTTTAGCACTGCCCACAGAGGGTGCCTACAGAAAAGATTCCTACAGAATTTATAAGTGAAAAGATTTGTTTTGCATTGCCTAAAGGCTTATGTTATATCTTAATGTCCAGATTCTCCTTATATTATTACAAGTTGAGTATATGTGCATACATGTGTGAGAGAGTATGTGTTTGAATGTGTGTGTGGTGTGTGTGTGTGTGTGTGTGTCAGTTTTGACTGTGCACACACTTCCAGGAGCATCTCATCTCAACAGGTTCCTAATGGAGAGCTTGTCTACCACAAAATACAGCATCATCTTCTTTGCTTGTGAGACTGAAAAAGGGAGTTGGGAACAATCTGGGGAAATATATCATCCAAAATATTTGCTTAGTTGAATTGACAACCTTATTTGTTTTTATTCTCTATTTAGATTGGTAAGCATTTCTGGCAAATAGGGAAAAAAAAGTTGTGCTTCTTTGCATTTATGTTAAACAGGTAGCTTTGAGGATTGTTAATCATTTATTAGGGGATGTTTTTCCCCTCCCATGTGTATCTATCAAGAAGTTGTTTGTATGCATAAAAGTGATCCTCAGACCAAAAGTTTTCCAAACGTATCTGTGAGTTTGAGTTTAGAATTTGCAATTGGAGAATATAGGGAGAAAAGAGTGTCATATTTAGATGATTTTCCTATAGATTCATCTATTCTATAGAATAAAGTACTTCTCTTCTAAGATTAGCTCTAACTCACAATGTAAGGTGAAATCGCACTGAATGAGGTCTGTTTCCCTCCAAACAAGCATGGCAGTAATACTGATGGGCATTAGATGTCCCTGTAATTCCATTCAGCCCGTATTCTAACAAGTGATTTAGCTGGCAGTTGCAAAGAATATTCTTAAAGGAATCGGGGTCTCAGATGACCACAATAAAAGGTTAATTTTGCCCAGGGGTTTCAGTATCGCAGAAAAGCACTTTGTGATTTCAGAGGCTATGTCCTAGTGCCTTTTACCGCATTCCTTTGGAAATGTCAGCTCACACAGAAGAGCTGCACACACATGACATCAAGGATTGCCTCTTCAGGGCAAGCCCTGTGAGAGCCATGTTGATCATTTTCCTACCTGTCTGCCATGAAGAACATCCTGGACTCACTGTGCCGCATCATCACGGGGAAAAAAACGTTAACCATGGGAAATAGGTCAGTCAGAAGGTTTGCTCATAAAATGGGTGGAAACTATTCATTCAACAAATGTTTACTAGGCAACCTGTCTTCACCACAAGGGCAGGTGAGGATAGAGACAGGTTCCTGCATTCCAGGAGCTCCCAGAAGCCTTATGCCACTGTGAAGTAATGGACACCCAGAGAAGACATGCTCAAGATGTCAAACTGGTCAGTGGCAGAGTAGGGTCTAGAGTGCAAGGTCCTGTTTCTCTTTCCATATTGACCTTCCAAAAAGGTGTAGGTATATTGGTCACTGAACAATACCAATGTGTCATATCCCATACTCGGCTTCTCTGTGCTTTCTTACCCTCCCATCCATACCACCAAATCTATTCTAGTTAATCTTCATTCATTCATTCAAATTAATGTGTTGTAAACATCTATGTGTGACACAGTAGTGTTCAGTGTTTTTTTAATTTGTTTTTTTATAATTTTATAGTTCGTATCCTCACAAGCCATCTCCAATTTTTGACACTGTGACATTAAAAAAAAAAGAAGAAAAATAGTTGAAATATAGAAATTAAATACCTTCGGATGCTTCTATCACCCCACTTCTTAATCAAATCAATTTCATGTATTCTTGCTTTTATTTACTTGGAAGACTAGAAATGGTAGCTTATCTGGGTCCAGGTTTTTCTAGGATACATTTTTACTTCTCACCTCCCTGTGAAACTGAGATTTCCTCCTCAGTGGCTTCCTATGAATGACCAGTTTGGGTTTTTTTTCCTTTGCAAATGCTACAGCTTGTGGTTTTCTGCATGCTGTATTTGAGGAGTGCATCCTAACCTCCTCTTTTGTTGCTCAATTAAAGGCTTCTCACTGACACTTCAAACCACTACTTATCCCCTGCCCTCTCTCATTTGCTGGAAGGATTGCATAATGGAAAGTGCATTCCCTGTGAGAGGAGCAGCTTCTGGTGCACCAGAAGAACCCCAAGAAGTAATTTCCTAAAAATAGGATGTGGTTAATACCAGCAGTAAAGTGGGGCTTAGAGAAATATCCACCGTCAGAAGACAAAGAAAGGTGAAAAAGCAAATAACATACTCCTTTCCATAGCACAGATGAGGTGTTTTCCTAAAAATTGCTCACAGCGAGTATCTGCAAATAATAGAAATTGAAAATAGCATCATTGCTAAAGGTAGGAGAGAGTAAACGTGAAAAAGGACATGGAGAGTTGATGTGAATACTCTGAGAATTTGGGTAGCGAGACAGAGACACATGCCTGGTGTAGCTGAATAAGCTTGACACCTGAACTCTGAGATCCCTAAGCTGGCCAGTCCTGTGACCCCATGTGAGTTACAGCCTCCTGGCCTTGGGATCACTTGAATAATGCCAGAAAAAACATTTCAAATTGAGGGACGTTTAGATGAAATAATACGTAAAATAGTGCCTACTGGATTGTCTGAGAAATGCAATCTACTTTTACCAAATTCCAGCCCTCTAGAATCCCACTCTCTGGCTGAGGTATTTGAAACACAATTGCCTTGGATATAATAAGGGCAAGGGATGAGGCCACATGGGCACTGATAAAAGGTCTTTTTTTTTTTTTTTTAAAAAAAACAGCTTTATTAAAGTGTAATCAACAGGTATTATTAATATATATATACAAGTCTGGAAAGTATTCATCCATGTAATATGAAAAATAGAGCAATTATGGCTGGATTTTTAAAAGGTCTTTTTACAGACAAACTTCCATTGATTGGAATATTTTACCTTGTGCAAAGAAAGATTTGGGGTTTAGTTTTTATTTTAAAGTTTAGAACAGTTTGACATTCAAAGCAAGCTTAGTCATAGACTGATGGATGAGGGATTTAGAAGGTGAGAAAGCACCAGGTATGGCCTTGAGCAAACCGGTGATATTACTAAAACTTACAATGTTATATCCTTCTCTGGGCACCTTTGTAGGAAAGGTTATTTTGCACCCGTGGACTGTGTGTAAGTCACAGACATCCTTTTATAAGGCCAGGTGTGAATGGGTAAGGCATTTTAGGATTAAGGAACAGGTGGGGATAGTAATTCTGTTCAAATGTGTTTTTCTTTATTCCTCAGGATGTCTCTGAAAGGAAGTGAATAACAGAAGCCACCTTCAATTGACTTGAAGGTATTGTGGTTTTATAAAGTGTGGCAGAGGCAGTGGGGCAATACTGATTTCCACAGCTTACTTTTGAAGGAGTAGACAGACATTCACTCAGAATTTGAGAGGTAGAAACAATAAAGGATCAGCGTGTACAGAGGCTCAAGGCAAGACAGACTGGACCTGATGAAGAAGTGTACCCCAGTACTTATAGGTAATCCAAGCAAATGGGTATGTGTGTAGGGAGGATGGTGGGTGATGAGATTCAGTAAGAAGTAAAAATTATATTACAAAATTATACCATGGAGTTTCAACTTCTTGACTATATTAAACTTTTGAATCTCAGAGTGATATGATAGAGTTTGCCTTTTAGAAGGATGTTTTGGGATGTAGTTTGGAGATAAGCCAGAAGAGTTGAGCCTGAACACTGAGAAATCAGTGGAGAAACAGCTGCAAGATGATGAGAGTCTGACCTGGGGTCTGGCAGCATACACATATTGCAAGAGGGCTTATATAAGAACTACTTAGGAGTCAACATTGACGTGACTCAGTAATCATTTTATGTGATAGTGAATTAAAATAAAGAGTCTTGGCTAGCTCTCAGATTCCTGACTTGCAAGATGGTGATACCATTAACTTAGCTATGAACAATTCACCCATTGGGGGAGGAAGCAGGGATTTGAAGGAGACAATGAGGTCAGATTTGAATGTTGAGTTTGAGGCCTCTACTAGGTAGTGTCAAAGAGCATGTCCCAGGTTGGGAATATTACTTTGAGAAAGGTCACCTGTAGATCACAGCAGTAACTAAATTGATGGCAAACGTGCTTACCCACCAGTGCTATGCATCCTGAGAAGAGAGGAAAGGGGATAAAAGCCTATGGGTAGAACATCAAGGCAGGCTGCTGACATGGGCAGCAGTTACAGCCAGGCCAGAAGGGCTTGACACCAGCAGAAAGTCAAGTAGAGATTCATGAAGCGGTGGGCCATGAGCTCAGGTGGTACTTTAAGTGAGTTGATTGCTCTGGTTAGCTTCATAGGAAAGGACAACAAATTTTGTCTGAAGGTTACTTTCTCAAGAGCTGTATGTTATGTCACATTTTGCTTATTTAAAGCATCCTTCCATCTATCCATCCATTTGCCCATCCCTCCATTTATCCATTTGCCTAATCCCTCTGTCATCCACTGGTCACCCAAAATGCAGCAGGTTCAATGCTAAGAATCAGGAAAGACTAAGCATGTTTCCTGTCATCTAGAAGCTCAGTCTGTGCAACCAGCTGCAGAGGTCTGTCCCTTTGTCTGTCAAGAAAAGGACATGGATTCCTCTGAGACCTGGACCCTCATGCCCCTCTAGGAGAGCCAAGAGGACTAGGTCTGCTACTCACCTACTGAGAATGATCCTGTGACTCTTCATTGCTATAGGATAAAATTAGGTGTCTTGGTATACATGACCCTCCATGACCTTCCTGTGTATCCTGTTTTGACTGCTATGTCCTGCACTTCACACTTTAGCAATGCTGAGCAGAGCACAGAATTTCAACTCAGAAATCCTTTGTATGTGTTTTTCCTATTTGTAATTTCTTTTTTATCTCAATTTTCCGGGAGACTACTATTTACTTTCTAAGACAGTATGAAGGCATCCGATTTTTGCAGAAATCTTTGGTGATTGTCTAGGCAGATGTGATCTCTGAATGTGGCTCAAAAGTCAGCCTTGCCATGTTTCAAATCCCAATGTGGTACTGCAAGGAAATGTGGCCTTGAGCATAGTGACATATGTTCTATGAATCTGAGTCCCCCACTTTTTAAAACAAAAGTTGTGGTGCCTACTTTGTTAGATAGTTATAATTAGAAAAACACTATTTGAAATTACATATACAATATTTTAGGATATAAGCATGTTTGAAATATATGTTGCCTAATGAGTAGATTTCGGTCAATGGCAACTTTTACTATAATTACTTTAGGACCTTCTCAGTTCTTCTATCATTGCATGCATCATTGCCCCCACCCTTACTGTGGTAGCTTGTTTCTGTGGTCCCCTAATAAACTGACTTACCTGTATTCATGCCTTTTGAATACAGGGCTGCTCCCCTTTATTTGGACTGGTCTGGGATTCACTTATAACCAATTGGATGTGGCATAAATACTCTGGGTCACTTCTGAGGCTTGGCCAACAGGAACCCTGTCCTTTCCTCAATGATTTCTTGGAATATTGGTTCTGATGAAAGTCAGACACCATATAAGATGTTCAAGTCCCTGAGCTCACCATGCTGTAAAGAAGCCCAAGCTAGCTAGCCACAGGGAAAAGTACATAAAAGTAGAGACACATGGGTAGCCTCAGCAGTTTTGTTGTACCAGCCAAGGGTCCAGACCTGTGAGGAAGGGAGTGATCTTAACATTCAGCTTGTCAAGACCTTAGGTATCTCCAGTGCTGTGCAACATCTGACAGCAATGATGAGAGAGGTTTCAAGTGAGAACTACCTCACTGAGCTTACAAATCCACCAGTGTGGGAGATAATTTAATGTTGTTTTAAGTTGCCAAGTTTTGGAGTCTGTAATAGAAAGCTGGAGCACATACTTGTTTCAGAGAGGTCACCCCAGGTTAGATAAGACACCCCTGACTTATCATGTGCTCCTACAAAGTGTGATGGAGGCTACTATAATCGTGTTTGTGATCCCTGCCTATGCCTTGTCCTTCTGAAGGCCTATACATACCATGGTGGTAGAGGCCATGCCTGGCTTGTCTAGTATTGGACTTGTCTAGAATCTACCAGACCACCTGCCAATTAAGTGGGAACAATACACTATTTTGACTAAATATTCACACTACATTGTTATTAGATGTCTCCTCTTCATTTATGACCTCATTTAAGACAAAGCTCAGTAAAATAGGATTAATACAACTGTCACAAAAATTTGTTGAAGAGAGTGAAATGACTTATATAAAATACTTTATAATCTTAATGTATACTGTTTAGTATGTACTAGGTGATATATTGCACATTGGACATTGGGCCAGGAATGTGAGATGCTTATTAAATGCTTGATGAGCTCAGTATAACTGAATGGTTCAGAGCTGTGAGAGAGCAACTCAGTGAGGCAAACACAGTGAGGCTCAAAGAAAGCTGCTACATGCAGGACCCTCAAGACCTGGGCAAGGGCCTGAGAGGTCCCATTTGATGACTAAGGAAATCTGTTCATGCATTCTACACCCAGAGTTGGAGAGTGGGCACCAGGGTGAGGATGTGTCTGAGGATGCCGTTTACCTCCCAGAATTGATAGAGGTTGACAAAGGAAAAAAAATAGTGGAAGGAGGCAGGAAAAGCACAGTCTACAACAGAAAGCAATGGAAAGATAAATGCAAAATAAATACAAAGGCAGGAGAGACTCCGTGGTCAGTACTGGCCGATGAGATGCTAAGCCTGTCTGACTCCTCTCAGCCAGCATGGCTGGCTCTTCCCAGGAAACAGGAACCAAGCCCCAGTGCTTGCCCCTCAGGACAAGCCAATGCTTGTGTATCAGTGAGTTATTCACCTCACCTTGCCTGTGGTCCTCCCACTTAGTGAGGAGGTTGCCCATTCTCCTACTTCTGTCCTGTTGTCCCCTCTGACGGGCGACATGTGGTTACTATTCCTGGTTATGATCCTACAATGCCCCTCAACCTGGCACTGCGTGTAGACTTCAACTGTTCCCTTGTACCTTGCCACGCCTAGAGGTGGGACGAAGCCATGTTACTAACTTGACGACACAGCTCAGGAAAAATAATTTCTTGGTCATGCTGTAGTAGCAGCACAATGGAATACAGGGGCCTAGATGGTGTGCAGTGTGGTCCTCAAAACCCCAACCATTTTCTGTTCTGCAGCCATTTGTGGAGATTGGTGCATCCCTTGGGAAGACCTCAACACAATGGCCGTAGGCACCATCTTTTCTTTTTCTCTTATATTTTTTATTGTTAAATGTACTGGGGTGACATTGGTTAGTAAAACTTACATAGGTTCCAGGTGTACAGTTCTACAGTGCATCGTCTGTGTGTTGCATTGTGTGTTTGCCATTCACAGTCAGTTCTCTTTCCATCACCATATATTTGACTCCTCCTTTCTCCGCTCACACCCTCCTCCCCTCTTACCCTCAGGTAACCACTAAACTACTGACTGTGTCCATGAGTTTTTGTTTCTTTGTTGTTTTCAGTTTTATATTTCACATATGAGTGAAATCAAAGCATGAAGAGATTAAGGTCATATAGCAAGTAAGCGGCAAAATTACGGTTGCTGGATTTTGCCCTATAACTTGTACAACAACGTATGAATTTTTGTATAAGTATTAACACATCCCACGGAATTCATTGTTGATCTGCAATTCACCTTTAACTGGGCAACTTGTATTCTATCAGGCAGTCCTAAGCAAAACAGAACTGAACACAGGCAGTCTGGTGCCCTTCTCATAACCTCTCATCTGAATCATGAGGTGCTTGTGGATTTTATGTTTTTAACTGACACCCAGGGAACTGTCAAAGTGCTTTGTCCTGGCCCAAAGCAAACCTCAGTCCCAGTGCTCCCCACCCTCATTTGTTCTCATTTGCTCATCGCATACTGTGTAGCTCAGTTGTAGGCAACATTCTCATGAATGCAGGAGATATCCTCTGTATTTCTTGAATGAGTACCTATAAAGAAAATGGAGGGGCACTACTGCCCCATATCTTTTTCTGATTTGAGGCTTCCTTTCCACAGGGGCATAAGAAAATAAGAGAATGGGAGGAAAATTGCTCTCATTGGAGCTGGTCGCTTTCAAGCCCTTAGAACAGAAAGGCAAGCATTTCTTCACCCAAGAAGGATGAGTTAGTGACATTTTCTCATTTTGCTGCATGTGTTATTCACACTGATTCCAATTATGTACAGTGTAGTTTCCAAGAGTTCAGCTGTAAAGGGCTACAGGTTTTCTTCTCAATTGGATGAAAGCATTTTAAATCATTCCCACCTCATGCCAGCCAAAGTCATTGTTTTCTTTATAGCTAACTTTCTTCTTTCTTTTCCTAAGCACAGCACAATTGGTGGAAGGTTACTTTAAAGAAAGGCATTTATTTTTAACAATAAACCCAGATCAGTGGAGAAGGTAAAATTAGAGAGTTCCTGCAAAAGAAAAAAAAAGACATTACATAAAAAAAGGCAAGATTCTGCTGAGAGAATGAAGAGTTGTTGGCTTAAAAAATACAAAATGAAACACAACATTTTATTTTTCTGAGGTCACTTCACATTTCCAGGCTTTTAGCATTTGCTTCAATATTAAGAACATGCATATCTCAGCAAGAAACATAACCAGTAATTTGATGAATACAGTATAGTTTCATCTCCTTTTTTTTATAATGTAAGTGAAATTCTTGCTCTCTAAACTCTCTAGTGGTGTACTCTAAGGGTTGTGGGTATCTTGTGACAACTTCAGGATAAACCAGATGTTTTGCTTGGGAGGCTAATATTTTGAGTGAAGCTTTTCATAAAGCTAATTGCCTGAGAAGAAATTGAAGGAAAGGGTCTAAGGATACAAAGGGGTGTGTGTGTGTGTGTGTGTGTGTGTGTGTGTGTGTGTGTGTGTGTGTGTGTGTGTGTGTGTGTGTGTGTGTGTGTGTGTGTGTGTGTGTGTGTGTGTG
>PVJL010017976.1:0-17047 GCA_004026885.1 Lyroderma lyra
TGTAGCCTGGGCAGATAGATGGCAGCAGACGGAGCGGGTAACTGTTATGGGAGTGGGACCGTTACCGGGTGGCCGGGAACCCGTCTAGACTGAGGTGCTGGCCCAGCCACTCGCTAGCAGGGGGGCCTGACGGTGTGAGTTGGCCTCTCTGAGCTTCTGTCACTTACCTCATCTAGTTTCCTTCTAAAGTGGCCACCTCACAGGCAAAAGACACATTTTTAAAATAAGCCCAACTGGAAAGGCATGTCTGCCCCACAAATACACTCCATTTGATTTCGTGCTCAAGTTCTGTTGATAAGAGAGGGGGGACTTCCGTTTTCTCTCGTCTCTTAGCACATCAGTACGAGGGAGGACCCCCCAAAAAGAGAATTTATTTATAAAACATCGTGTATTGATTCTTCCATGAGTGAAGTTCGGTCACCTTCGAAGGACTCTCCGCAGGATGCAGTCACCTACCAAGACGCCTTTTCCACGGCTCAGAACAGTGTTGGAACTCATCAATTTTGGTGACTTTTAGTGTTTCTGCCATTCTTTTCTTTTCCTTTGAGGTCTTCTTTCTTCTGGGGGAACAAAGGAAACGGTCACTTAGGGGAGAATTTTTGGTCGAAATTTGCCGACCCCTCAGCGCGGTGTGGGCAGGGGCGCTGTCACGCTGTCACGCTGTCCGTGTCCATCACCCGGCATGACATGGGCCAACGCGGTGACAGAGTCTCCAAACAATTCACTGACGCCGCACGCAGCTTCTCCCAACGCCACCAGCCGGTGCACGGGTGCAGATGGGTCCCACAACACCCACCCAGCGGGGGAGCCTGTGCTACACGGGCCCGCACCCCAAGATCATTCTGGTTTTGGGTGGTCCCCTCGTGTACCGTTTCTGGTTTGGGGGGTCCCCCTCGTGTACCGTTTCTGGTTTGGGGGGTCCCCCTCGTGTACCGTTTCTGGTTTGGGGGGTCCCCCTCGTGTACCGTTTCTGGTTTGGGGGGTCCCCCTCGTGTACCGTTTCTGGTTTGGGGGGTCCCCCTCGTGTACCGTTTCTGGTTTGGGGGTCCCCCTCGTGCACTGCTTTGCTTTGTTTTGCTGCTTAGTGGTTTCCGTCAAGCTGGTGCGAGTCCCCGTTCAGGGACCACCAAGCACGTCCCAGACGGTGCAGGGAGGTCGCTTCCAAGGGAGCCTTCCCGGCTCCGCCCTCCGTCCCCCAGCACGTGGCCGGCCTGCATCTCGTCCGTCCGCAGGACGTCATGAACCGGCGCCCAGGCGCTGCTTTTATTTTCTGCAAACACCGATCAGCTCGATTACGACCGAGCAAAGGGGACGACGGCTGGCCTTTGCCTGCACTAGTTCCTTCCTCACCGCTTGTCGTTTCTTTGCGTCCCAGTTGCTGACCTCAGCGCCCCCTTCTCTCCGAAGACCCCCCAACGCCGGCGAGGCCGTGCAGCTGTGGGCAGGAGGGCGGCACGGGGCGGCCAGGTGCCTCGCGGGCAGCTTCGCCCCAAGCGCCCTGCAGCTCCCCGCGCAGTGTGGCAGCCACGCCCCCGCCTGTCACTCGGCTGAGCTGGAGACGCGCGCCCCAACCTGCGCGCACGCGCTTAGGGCCGCCGCGCTTGTAACTGCATTCAAGGGCTTCGCGCGGGCAGCAAACACACGCACGCTGGCCTCTGCGGGGACCTGCAAATGGCCGTGAGGCCGCGGGAGTGTGACGCCAAGCAAAGCCCCGTGCAAAGCACGACGACACTACGTCGCCCCGCCTTGGAGCTGGTGGCAGGCTCAGGGCGCCGGAGAGGGCTGGGAAAGGCTCTGGGTGTTTCCAGGTTTGTTTGCGGTTAAGGGGACAACAAAGTAAAGTGTGTCCCGTGGAGTCAACCTGCCCACGGCGCGTGCCCCGCAGACCGTGGCGCTGGCAGCGGCGCTCAGGCTCCCCGCCTGCCGGTGGCCGAGCCGGCATCGCGGGTACTGGGCCACGTGAGGGGTGCTCCTCTGTGCACACGTGTCCGCTTGTGACCTGGCTGACGGGAACGGCTGCTGAGGGAGAGGCAAAGGCACAAGGCCGGCGACTGTTCCAGTGGATGTGGAGTCGGCCGGAAAAATGGAGTCAAAAGCCAGCGCGGGGCCGACGCGACGAAGACAAAGCTGCCGGCGGGCCCCGGGCCGATGGGGGCCGGGGGGGCACCGAGCCCGCTCGCCGGCCGCCCCGAGTGAAGCGCTCGGCCCTGGTTCCCTCCGCGTGGTCGGCACGGTGGCGGCAACGGGCCAGTTGGTAGAAATCACAAGCTGACAAACCGCGGTGCTTAGAGACGTCTTTGGGGAAGGGGCAGTCGCTCCGCCACGTGCTCTGGAGGCGGGAAGTGGCTGTGACGAGCACACGTGGCCTCTTACGGTTCAACACAGAACTTGTAAAGCGTGTCCCCACTTGCGGTCTAAACAGGGTCCCACTTCCACTTGCCAGACTTCCCGGGGCTCAAGTTCACGTCCTTGCCGTCGCTGCGCTTCGGTGAGACACCTGTGAGAAGCGGGTATTTACGAACGGTGTCTCGGCTTTGCGAGCAGTGAGGAGCCATTTCAAGTTCAAAGTCGAAGAATTACGTCGCTCTATGAAGAGAACCAGACGGAGGAGAGACGCCGGCACAGCCAGGACTTGGCTTTAACGTGCCGCTTCCTTGCACAGCAGCGTGTTCAGTGGCGATAACGGCATAACTGAGTCCTTCACGAGAATTTCCAATTCTCCTACCTCTCCTCGATGCTCTCGAAGTAATGCCACGGTCTCTGAGAAGCTCTCATCGAACCCCACTCTTCCCCTCATCCCCTGTCTGCCACCCTCACTTAAAAGCCCTCAGCGCCCCAAAGTCGTCACAAAAGAAGCTTCAGGTCACGCAAAGTGAACACGGGACTCAGTGGGCCCAAACGCTCTCTTTTTCCCCTTTGTCTGTGTGTGGCAGCGCAGAGTGTTAGCAAAGATCGAAGGACCTAGAAATCACGGCTTTGAAACCTCGAACTGCTTCTAGTGAGAACGCGACGTCCACCTTCCCCAGGGACTTCCGGGCATCCTCGACACGGATGTGGCCGAATGAGTGTCAAGAACGAAACCAGTCAGCTGCTCACCTTCTCTATGCCCCCTTTGTATTTCCTAGTGCCGTTTGGGGGGTGGGGGGGAAAGGAAAGCACAATAATGGTATCTTCGGAGTGAAAACGCAAGGGACCCTCCTCGTGCTCTTCCCGTCCGCCCCGTCTCACGTTTCCCTCCGCACATGGCACAATGTGATACTGAGAACGCTAAACAGCCAGTTAGACAGGCCGCTAGACGGAGGCCGAGACAGAGAGAATGTACGCGGACGGGCTCACATACCTCCCAAAAGGCGAGAGCAAAGCCGGGCACACAGCCACGCTTACTTAGCGTGGGCCAAGAGACACGTTTGGATCGTCGACCCCCCGTGCGATTCAGGACGGAGCCCTGCTTTAGGTTGTCCGGGAACCGTACTGCCCAGTGGACTGGCCGCCAACTACAGGTGGCTACAGAAACTTCAAATTAAATTAATTATATGAAAGTTAGCTTCGTTTCTTCAATCGCGTTACACTGCCAATGTTAGCACGCCCACGTGTCTAGTGGCAACTGCATGGGCAGCACCGATGGACGACATTCTTCTCGTCGTCCTTCTTCCGGACGGCTGCTGTCTCGCCGTGTTTTCACACACACGTTTTTCCATCCTTAACAAAAAGGTCTCATTTGCTGTTCGAGGGCTGACGCCTTCTTTTCTCAGAAGGAAGACGGCTTTCTACAAACTCAAGTGGGACCTCAAAAGACGTTCGACGGATCACTGTTGAATCACCAGGAGGGTGGGTTACAGGTGGCATCGCTCGACACCTCTGAGCTTCAAATTTAAGATTCCAGCCTGTAGTCATTGACTCTCCAGGTTGAATTTGACCTTAGGAGTCAAGAGCCAATCACCGTTTCTACGTGTGTCACTGCCCCGTTCAAGAACGCTACCAAAATGCCATCTGGTCCATCTTGGAAACTTTCAGTGAAACTTAGCCATGTCGCCAGCAGAAACCAAGCCCAAGAAAGTGCCCACCTAAGGGGCTGTTAAGGAAACAGTTGTGTTAACAGAATCTTGGTTAATAGGTCTCGGTTGTTTACGGCTTTGCTGCTGGTGGTTTTGGTCAATAGCCACCACGCTAAAGGTGGGGAGACGCCTCCTTTCGTGACTTGTTTAAAAGAAAATTCATAGCTTCTTGACAAAATGCCATTGGCAGCCCCTTAAAAAAAACAAAAACATGGCGGCTTTTCACACAGCATTTTTGTTTTGACAAAGTGCTTGCTCGTTCAGTGAAATGCGTTCAGAGTTCGGCTCCTTCTTCACCTCGCACGTGGTGAAGACCCACTCTAGACTCTCGACCCTAACCACAGCCACTTTTTGCATTGAACTTGAGCATGCACTGTGTGTGCAGACATAGCACACGCCTTCCTTCCTCCTGGGTAGGGTATGGTGATGATGACTAGTGGGGACTGAACTTGACTCGCTTAGGAGACGATACCCTCCTGAGCAAGAGAACCAGCAAAACGCTCGCAGATGGGAGACGGAGTACGGGGGACCATCCAAGGGGAGTCACGTCATTTTGCCCTTTTATGTTTAGAAAGCCCCAGCCATTAGAAAGATGCTATCAGGTCGTCCTAATGGAATTGTCATGGTTTCGTTATTTCACGCCCGTAAATCTGCCTTCACCTTGGCGTTGCCATCTAGAAAATTTCTGGTTACGAGAAAAATGGAAACCAGCCGACTCCGCAGCTCATAGATCATAATTAGCATTCGAAAGCCTATAAATAAAATCCACAGACTTTCTTCAAACCAACAGAAGTAAATTGATTCAAGAACATAATCTGTTCTCCACAAGGGTGCTGGGACGATCCCTCAGAAGACGTAAGTGAGATCGTGTCGCGCCCGCGCAGAGCCCTCCTGCGACAGTCCCACCCGGAGTCCATGCGTCCCCGCGGCTCAGGGGCCCTGCTCAGTCTGGTCCCAGGCTGCGTCTCCAGCTGGACGCCTTGCCTCCTCGCCTCTGCCTCCCTGCACCTGACTGCTCGCTGTCCCCTTGGGTGTCCCCAGTGTGCCAAGCACACTCCTGACGCGGGGTTTGGTGCTTGCTGGTCTCTCTGCCTTAGACAGCCGGGTGTTTCCTCCTCTATTTCAAGCAAAGTTCAGACCAATTGTCGCTTCTTCAGAGAAGCCTGCTGTTGCCACACTATAAAAAAATGTAACATCATCGATTCTCAGTCAACTGGCACCCGTGGGGATTGTGGATGCCAAACCCGTGTAAGCAGACTCCCCATTAACCGAAATTCAAGCCACTGGCAAAGTCTCAAGCAACTGGCACAGACATGTGGCCGTTTGCTTGAGCTCCGGTGGACAGAGAGCCTCCTGGACCTCTCCTCCATCGCTTCCTTGCTGCTTGCCTTGCTTTCCGCATGGGACTTAGCCACATCTTTAAATGCTACTGTTGTGCTTGTCTCGATGTCAGTCCTGTGGGATGGAGCCTTTGTCACTGCTGTGCACGCACAGCCAGGCCAGAGCCTCGCACACGGCGGGCGCTCCGTGAGCACGCTTCGGGGTGTGCACAAGTGGGTGCCGGCGGCCCAGTGCTTCTCGCCCCGATGAGCATCCCGAGTGCTTTTCCTTTCCCACGCTCACAGCCCTTTGTTATTTGACATTTTTATTCTCTGCTAGATTCCAGCTACTCTCACTCACTGTGATAACCCCCCACGGCCCTTCAAAGCGTTCTTGTAAATATGCACGGAGTGAAAATGAACCAACTGTCTGCTTGGATTCCCTGTGGGGTCCATCCTGGTGACGGAGCAGCCTCGGACAAGGAAGGTGGACGAGAAAGAGCTCACAGGCTCATTAGTGCGGTCACGACCCGTGGCTAGGGGGAACGAGGGTCAGCGGCCAGATGAAGTCAGAAAAAGCAGGGCTGTACAGGACACGACAGTTGTGTGGTGCCTGGGAAACGTGCTCCAGGTGCTCGACATGCCTGGGCGCCGATGGCCCCTGACCGCCGGCCCAGTGAGGTCCGGACCAACGGCACCAGTCGCCAGGCCCAGCAGGAATTGCTCGTGCCACACGCCGTGTCAGAACAATCTTCTTCACGGTCTCAATTTCGGGAACGTAAGTGGCCTTGGGCATGTGTTGGCGATCGTGTGGACTCTGAGAGGTAAGAGGTCAAGAGGAGCCCTGAGAAGTCACAGGTACCGACGGGCCCCCGGTGCCGACCACAGGTACCGACGGGCCCCCGGTGCCGACCACAGGTACCGACGGGCCCCTGGTGCCAACTCGAGGCCGCTGATGTTCTAAAATGAACGACCTTTCACGAAAGCCTTTACTGTGTGTCCTTAAGACGCAGAACAGGCCGCCAAGGTGAAGACCCCGCACAACGTCTCAGAGAGGATACCGGATGACGTTGTCGCTGGACATGGGTGCCATGCGAGGTCGGCCCCTCCCTGCAAAGGGCAGAGCTGGCCCTGGGTGGCCCAGGGAAGTGGGCGAGGACACGCACCTGCCACTGTGGAATTCGGCCACGGGAAGGAGTTTCTGCTCGGCCAGACAGGCCCGGGGGGCCACCAGGGCCCAAGGCTGAGCGAGGTCACCACGCGCCGCTGCTGCCTTCCGCCTCGTGCACTCACTTACTGACGGCCCCACCCCAAAGAGCTATGATCCGAGACGTCAACGTGCGAGAACCCCAAACCACGGGCTTCTCCAGGCATTTCCCACGGATCAGCCAGGGGTCCCTCTGCCCTGCCGTGGTTCCGACACGCCAGGACGGAAGGAACAACGGAAGGTTAGGAATACGGGTGCATCTAAACACTGCGCAGGGAACCGCACCGGAGGGAGTTGCAGGTATCAGACGGGGGCGTTGCTGAAGGCTGAGGGGGCGTTTTCTGCTGCGGAACTCATAGGTGCTCGTCCGAGGAGGGCGAAGCACGGTATTGCGTCCATCCAAATGCGTCACAGTGGGCACAGCTGACCCCAGATGCCCACGCAGTGGCTGGGCTGAATCCACCCGGCGGCCGATGGCCGACCTCAACGCAATGCAGAAAGCAAAGACTGTGAAAGACAGGGTGCCAGCCCCCTCCGCCACTCACCCCGCTTCCCGGCTCGTTTTTTATCCTTAGACTTATTGGGGTGACATTGGTTGGCGAGAATTACGTCGTCAACCTGTGGCATTGTAAGTTCGCCAGCCAGTGTGAGTTCTCCTTCCATCGCCGTGTGTTCAGCAGTGGAGACGGGGGAACCCATCGAGGTTGGCGCCCGACGGCGTTTGCTTTCCTGGAGACCCCTGGAGCCCTTCCTGATCACACTAAAGCTACTTCCCCCTGGAGAACGTCTCACGCCCGCCTGCTGCGTTTTGCATTTCTAGGCTCCGGAATGAATGTTTTAAATCCCCGTCGTCCTAGGAAACTGGCACAACATCATTTAAAGCATTGAAATTGGATGAAATCCCCAAAGGGGTGAATACTGATAGAGAAGAAGATATGGGAACTGAGCTCGAGGGACCTGCAACTGAAAAAGCCTGGAGGGGTGGGGCGGAGAAGGATCTAGAAAAGAACTGCGATGTGGGAGGAAGGCGTGGAGGGCAGTTCCAGAAGGGTGTGAAAGGACGGCTAACGTGTCAGGTGCTGCCGTCTGGTCAAGCAGGATGAGGAAGGAGAACTGACCAGTGGGATTTAGGCACCTGCAGGTCATTGGGTGAATTTGGGTTAATTTAAGACAGAATGGGAGAGAGAAATTGGAGGCTGCAAGTAGCTGGACAAGTCTCTCAAGGTTCTGCTGCAAAAGCACGCGGACGAGCGTGGGGGCAGCAAGGTGGGGCATGAGGCCACCACGGGACTTCTCAGACGGGAGCGCTGCAGCGTGTGTGCACGCTGATGCAGACGCTCCAGACAGCACGACGTGCGCCTTGCCTGCAAGAGAGGAAGAAGCGCGGGAGTGATGTACAGAACAATTGTAAAATATTTTTAACCTCCATTCTGCCGAAATTACACGCGTTGAGTGAATTTCCATAAAGCGTTGTTTTTCTATGTCTTTTTTACGTGGTTACGGTTATAGCTGAGACACTTAAGGGTGGTTAGCTCAGTGCACTTCCTACAAAAATGCCAGAAATTGTTCGATTCCTTGGCACCGACGTGGCCATGGTGGGGTTCTGCAATTCTGCTTTTGTGAAAGCAAAAAGGCTTTTTGTTCACCAGTTCTCCTCACCCTGTGCGTGGCCGTCTGACCAGCCGGTGCGGTCTGGGCACGCGCTGGAACACAGGGGCGCGGTCGGTGGTGGCGCGGCCATCAGGTCTGCCGGAGCGTCAGTCTGAACGCTGGGCTGAAGGACGTGCCTTGGCTGGTGCTTCCTGACACAGAAAAGGAAGCCAAGGGGGAACTGAGAAGAAATCAAGGAAGCCTCAGGTTTCACCAGCGACCTCCTGCAGCAGCGAGACGGGAAGAAGCTCCTGGTTTAGCATTCCGGTCTGCACCCCAGGAACGCGTGGCAGGCACGTGCCGGAGCCCGTCCCTTACGTCCGAAGCCCTGCCCGCCTAACAGAGGTTCCACTGGGGCGTGCGGGCAGTAGGAAATCCCCTGTCAGCTCCTTCAGGGTCTGCTCAGAGCCTCCTCACCCGACGTCACTTCCCTTTTGGGGGCAGCCTGTCCCCAGCACCTGAGCCAGGCAAGGGTGTGACGATGCCACCATTTGGGTCTGGCAAGGACAACTTGGAATGTTCCTCCCAGAGGTTCCCGCAAGGTTGGCCAAGATTTCTCGGGCTTATAGCACCTTTTGTCCTTGCTTCCTCTATCCAGTGCCCCCACTTCCTTTCTTAACTGTTCATTCTTTTAAAATGTTGCACCCAGACTCCGTCTCAGCGTCCGGAGAAGGTAGCACGTGACTGTCCCTCAGAGCCTATCTGCCATTGGCTCTATGGTCCCAGCCCTACAGATAAAGAGTCTGGTCTGCGTGAATATGGCTGTGCTCTTGGTTCACAGCCTCACCCCTCGCTTCTAGGAGTAACGCACACACACATACATGCATATGTGCACGTGCACACACACGTACATGCATGCGTGCACATGCACACGCACACATGCATGCATGCGTGCACGCGCACACGCGCACGCACCGGTGCAACCATTGCCATCAACCTGTTCTCTAATTGCATAGGCAGGCAATAAGCAAAACAGAGCTGAGCAAGTGGCAGCTCACAGTCTGTCACTGAGTCCGTGATGTGACAGGATTGACTTTAAAACCAGAGGAGACGCCCTCCACGTCTTGCCTGGGGAAGTGATGGGGCAGCGCGGTGTCCTCCTGGCACCCCGGTGCCCCTGCATCGGAGGGGTGGCATTGAACCCAAGATGCTCTGGTCAACAATAGAAGAATAGAAAACTGGAAAAAATAGCAAAGTCAATAGGAGGGGAAAGAAGACCGAGTTCAGCTGTGACTGCGGGTCGTTCCTGACCGTTTAACCCCCAGGCTCAGCGTCTCAGCGCGCGACAGGGCTCAGCACCACCCCTCTGCGCCCCGGCCGGCCCAGCCGGGAGCTGTCAGGGCCGCAGCCGGTGCGGGCACAAGGCCCCCGGCGTTCAGAGGCCGTGGCTCAGGCAGCAGCAGACGGAGGGGGATTTCTGCGGGTGCTGCGTCGGCCGTGACCCCCATCCTCACGTCACTGATACGCTGTACCTTGTCCTCACCGAGAGGTGATTTGTTGAGTATGGGAAATGGACATCGGGAGCAAACAGCAGAGTGCACGAGCGTAAGCAGAAGGGGGACATGCAGAGCTTCGGCCTTTGTTTGCTCGTGAGTCTAGAACGTTCATCAGCGACGAGAACACACATCTATCCCGCAGACACTGCACTCACGAGGCCGTGAACAAAAGCCAGGGAACCAGCCCCGGCCTCCCATGGGCTCCGAGCTGAGGGCGTTGCAAAAGTCCGAGAGCAAAGACCCGAGTCCCCAGGTGTCCGTCCTGCCCTCGGAGGAGACCTCATTCCTGTGAGTCACGACGTTCCAGTAGCTTTATCTCTGCTGCAGGACGGAGGTATTTCGTCGGGGATAACCTGCGCTTTGAGGCGCTATGGAAGCACAGACAGCGGCCTGCGTCGCGTGGAAGACATCAACGTAAATTAGATCGAGATGGCAGACTGGAGCGAAGAGTGCTTCCACGCCCGCCCGAGTCCCCAGAAATACGGGCAATGTGTGTGCGTGTGTGTGCGTGTGTGGGGTGTGCGTGGGGGGGTGTGCGTGTGTGCGCGCATGGGGTGGGAGGGGTGTGCGTGAGTGTGTGTCTGTGTGTATCTGTGTGTGTGCTGTGTGTGCACATGTGTGTGCGCGTGTGTGTGTGCGCACGTGTGTGTGCACGTGTGTGGGGGTGTGCGTGTGTACATGTGTGTACACGTGTGTGTGCCGTGTGTGTGTGATGCACATGCACGTGTGTGTGTAAGAGAATAATTTCAGACCAGCATTAAAAAAAAGAATCTACCAGAACACCAGCCATTTGGCTAACGCCCGGAAGATGGACGGCCAATGAGGCTGATTCGACAGCGTGCAGGAGAGCCCAGACTCGGCCCGGGAGGAGACGGAAAACTCGGAGCAGCGCCGGCGTGCTCTAAGCCTGCATGTGGCCGGGACAGGGAGCTGGGGAACCCTCCGGGCTATGGGACCCCTTTGGGTGTGTTTAAAGCAGTCTGCGGTGCCCCCTCCGCCTTCCCTGGCCCTTCGCCCCCGCCCTCCTCTGCAGTCAGGAGAAAGCCTTTGCCCCCGGCCGGGAGCGGTTGGTCCCGGTGCCCAGGTTGGACGGGCTGCTTGGTGCCGGCAGTCACTTTGGAATCAGAGAAGCAGGAGAGCCCCAGGCCCCGAGGACACGGAAATGAAACCCGAAGCCTCTCCCCTTCTGCGAAATCACGGGGGCAGCTTGCTGCAAGCGGAAGGCAAACCGCACGTGTGTGAACAGGGACTCTCCGTCCGGAAGATGAGTGCGTGGGCAAGCGACAGGAAGCGCGCAAGGAAAGCTGGCACCCGCGACGGCACCCTGAACGGCAGCGGAAAAGCGTGCCCAGCAGCTCAGGCGGGAGGGTCTCACACGAAGGACAATGACCCCAGCGGTGTAAGGGAGGCGCTGGTATCTAGGAAGTAAAAATGACACCAGAGACCTCGGGAATGAAAGACGACGATTATCAGCATGAAGAGCTCAAACAGACCCAACGGGCACAGGCCCCCCGGAGGCGTGGCTCACTAATTGGAGGGCGGAGCTACAAATTCCCTGAGAACTCCGGACCGGAGAGAAAGCGGAATGCCGGGGCCCGAGTCCTGCTCGGCACAGTAACGACACAGATAATTACTACAAACACAGAGCGTGCGCGTTAAGATCCATTCCGCGTGAACGGTCAGTGGGGTCAATCGGGGACTTGAATGGGGCTCCTTCTGAGAACCAGCCTCTGGCTTGTGTCTAGGCCTCAGCAAAGACCCAAGGCCGAGCCAGGGGACCGCGGGTGCACCCTAACTTCCCGTCCTGAGCCAGGTGCCGCCCGCTGCACCTAGTCCTGCGACGCGGGATGCCCTGAGGATGTCCGTCATCAGACGGAGATGACGCGATAGCTTTGTCACGTGTCGACAGGACTAAACGGAACTTCACTTCCCAGAACTCCCTTGCTCACACGTTTCTGGGTACGGGGGTCACCGGCACATTCTTGAGGCATTTGGAGGGCGGAAAAGAAGCAGCCATTCGTCACACGCATGCAGGTGTCACTGACCTATTGACCTGCTAACATGGGGCAGCATCCGGGCCTGCCGGTCCCCTATCTTGTCCCACGTCCTCCTCTAGCTTGGCTGGGGTCGGGGTCCGGTGTGCCTGTATTTCGCCCCCATGACATGGGCATCCAAGGCAGGTTTCAGTTCATCCTCGTGGGGTTCCAAGTCAGGCTGGCCAGGTTTCTTTTTATTTTTATTTTTTTTGGGGGGTGGGGGTAGTTCCCGGGCTGGGATTCGAACCCAGGCCGCGGCGTTGAGAGCACGGAAGCCACTGCACCACCAGGGAGCCCCCGGGCAGGCTGCATGTGCTCATGAACCCCCTGCCCGGCTGCCCTTCTCTGGGTTCGCCCCCCGCCCGTCCTGCTTCTTCCCAGGTTGGGTCCCCATCGGGGCCGTAGGTGAGGGGAGACCCCCACGCCACCATTTATCTCTAAAACGCTGTGTGTTTACTCCTATGTGTGTGCAAGCGCCAGTCGCCCCCCGAAGAGTCCCCGTGGGATGCGGCCGCCTGTGGAGACGCCCTTCCCAGGCCCCACGCAGCAGGGGGCGCGCTGACTCGGCGCCTTTTAGAGCTTCTGCCGTTCTGCCTCCCGTCAGCCAAGTGTCTCCCTTTGGGGACGTTTTTCAACCAGAGAAACAAAAAAAAGAAAAGAGCCACTGAGGGCAAGATGGGGCGGGCGGGGCGCGGGGGCCGTGCCGTTTTGGGTCACAGCCTGCGGCCCACTCCGCGCGGGGCGGGCAGGGGCGCCGTCGTGGGGGGACCCGCCGTCTGGCGGCCCCAGCGCAGGACGCGACCTGCTCAAAACCTCCCGGTGGCGGCTTTGCTGGGCCGTTTGACCCAGAGGAGCAAACTCCAAGTGCACAATCCCTATCACATCAACGGAGGACGATGGGGCTGGGGGCGGTCCTCGTGTGAGGGACGGGACAAGCCAATGACTCCCGCACCGTGGCTGGTGGCTCCGAGTCCTCCAGGCGGAATTGCCGCCTGCTCCTCACTCCACACCAGTGGCCCCTCAGCGGGTGCCGTACGACCAATGGACAAAGGAAAAGTAAACGTCAGCAGGACATGCTGGCACCCCCAGAGGATGGCACACCGGAGCCACGCTCGGGGATGGCACTGAAGGCCAAGGCCAAGGCAAGGCCTCCCTGGCGGACGTTCGGGTGGTACGTGTCCACCACAAGTGACGCGAGAGGCGGGCAGAGGCACGGCTCCGCGCCGGCTCACTCAGAGGCTGTCACCGACGGGTCGGCCGGATGCTCAGGGACTCGGACGCCACACTTCCAGACACTTCCAAATTCGGTGGCAAGAAAATCCCGAGAGAAGGCACGTGTGTGGACCGCTCAGACCGTGAGACGTTTGTCTATGTTCATGCCCACCCGGGCGTCCACTACCAGCAGAAGAGACTCGCTCGTCAGGTGGACGGCACGGAGGGCTTCGTGGCGGTCGGTCAGCCTCCCCCTCCCCCACGCTCACCCACAGCTCCTCCGTGACACGTCCCCTTCTTGCCGTGTCCCTGCATCCCCTGATGCTTCGTCCTCGTCTGTCCCTTGTCCTAACCAGCATGCATCGCACTCAGTGCCTCTCATGTTTACTTCTCTGTCCCTTCACATCACCTTACCCAGGTCACCCCCAAACCCGCCTGCCCCAACAACCACGTCTGACTGACGTCACATTTGTTCCCCGACTTACTCTCCACCTTGCAACCAGAAGGGCCGTCCCTTCACCCCTCTTCGTAGAGGTTCCCTGACCACTCCCTGCTCCTTTACGTGAAAGGCTTCAAAGGTCCTTTGGGATACATGCCCCCCAACTCCCTACCCCGCGACCAGAGTCCAGGCACCCCAAATTCTTCCTACTCCCCAAACCACAGCACCGTCCGCACGAGAGGCCTGGCCGGCGCTCGCCCTCTGTCCGGAACGCTCCGCCACCTAACCTCTTCCCTTGGGCCTCTGCTTCTCCAGCCCCGGGGTCAATGACACCTTTTCCGGAAAGCCTTACCTTCGTGGTGGCCCCATTCACATCGGAACTCTGCCGTCCAGGTTCTGCCTCCTCCCAGCTCTGTGCCCTCGGGGAAAGGAGACCCGCATTGATGTGCCGTTTGGGAGAGAAGTAAACAACCCAACAGCGCACCAAACCCTTGCAACCGTGCAAGGCTCAGTGCTCCTCGTCGTTGGTGTGGCCACCGTTGTTGCTGGTGTGTCCCCCCTGAGAGATGGCCACCAGACGTGGGGGCCTGGTGCACCTCTGACCCACAGCTCCCGGTGCCTCGCGGCAGGTGACCAGGGTCTGCCGAACGAGCAGGTACATGAGTGAAGGAAGTCTGCACACTCGCAGAGCAAGTAAGTGTGGGAGCTGGGCCTGGGCCGGAGGCCTCTGTGTTCTCTCGTGGTCTCTTACCCTTTGTGACTGTGCTTCTCAGGGTGACAACACCCAGGTGTGCGCGTTCGTAGGCTCAGAGAGCCAAAGCCCCCACCAGGACAGGGGTCCCCTTCCTGGCCATCGAGCTTTTTCAGTAACAAGCGATTTTGGAGGGTATCCTCGCGTTGGGGTATAAAACGCATTATTCGGCAGAAATATGATTTCCTACGTGGGACCCCACCTGCGCCCTCGCCCCCTGCCCGAGCACGGCCCTTCACCAGCAGGGCAGCCGTGAGCCACCAGGGACGGCGCTGGCACCTCGTGTCCTCAGGGCCATCCCGTGCGGTCACAAGGGCCAGGGCGCAGTGGTCCCCGACGCCTCCGCCACGGCGGCCGGCACGGACACGGCACGCAGCTGGGGTCCGGTCCGTGTGGGTGTGAGGATCGCCGGGGTTGCTGAACGAAGTTTGAAATTATATTTTCTTCCTCATTATTTGTGATTATAAGTTTTTAAAAGTTTTGTTTAAGGAAAGCTGGCCGACAAATAGGTGCGATCTCCAGCCGTTCGTTCTGGGCACACGATGACACAGGGGAAGCCCGTTACTGGCTGCAAAACACGGACGGCACCGCCTGCTTCCTTCTGGGGTGGCAGCATGTGGGGGCTGGAGGAAACAGCCCCCCGACAGCGGCCCTGCCAACCCCGGGGCTGGGGACCACAACGGGGGGCCGTGCTGTGCCCGCAGGGTTTTCAGCGGCATCTCTGGGGTCTCCCCACCCCACCCCCCAATGCCAGCAGTGCCTCCCCCACTGCAGTGTGACAACCGAAAGGAGCTTCAGACATGGCCAGATGTCCCCTGAAGGAATCGGCCCCTTCCCCACGTTGAGACCCACTGCAGTAGACAAAGGGACAGGGGTGACAGGAGACTCCAACGCCGACGTCGCTGTAGAGTAGACACCCCTTCTGCCCTGACCCTTCTGCACGTCCGAGCACGTAAGCGAGCGATGGCCAAGCAGCCCACCCTCCACGTCTGACGGAAACAAGACAAGGTGTGGGCGAACCTGCCCTTTCTGGGGCGCTCCCTGGTCTTGGATACAGATCCAAATTCCATTCCTTCAGGAAGGAGGCCCCGGGGAGGGCCGTGTGCAGGTGTTGTCCCCGCGCACCAACAAGCGCCCTGGGCCAGGCGCCGTGCTCACACCCCGGCTCCCAAAACGCCCCCCACAACAGCCCTGGCTGCAGTCACCCCGAGGGGCTTCGGCCGCTTCGGTGGGACGTGCCGACACCCCGGCTGCCTCGGGTGGCCCCTGGCACAGCTCAGCGGAGACACCAGGGCTGGGCTGAGGGGACACCCATCAGTCACCTGGACCTCGAGGGCTGACCTCGTTTCACACGTTCAATTCCAGCGGGGCGCCTTGCCGAAAACACTTGTGACCCCAAGTCCCACGAGTAAACAACAATCCTGTGGGGAGGCCAGCAGGCCCAGGGCCTCTGGCGCCCCACTGCCGTGACTGTCCCCTGGAAGCCCTGCGTTTCTTGCGGGCCGGTGGCTTCCTCAGCCCACGCTTTGGGGAGGCCACGCCGATCCGCGTTTCTTGTCGTTGCCGCGTGCGTGGCACCCGGCGTGGTCCTCCGGAGTCCCTCCACCTGTGTGTTGTCGGGCTTGGCTTACGCCTGAGGGACCCAGCTGCTCCTGGGGAAAGCAGGGCGCTGTGTCACTGTGTCACCACTACCAAGGGAGGGACGGGGGTACCCCAGGTCGGACAAGTGTCAGCCTGGTCCCGTACTTGGACCCTCCTCTGCCTCCACTTCTCGTCACCTGGCCTTTAGCCACAAAAATGTGTCATACCTGGTCATCTCGAAAATAAACCAACGGTGCAAGTGTTGGCTATACGAGGGCCGTCCGGAAAGTGTCCAGCCATGTGGTATGCAAAACAGAGGCCTTTATGGCTGGGGGCTTTCTGGACAATTTTCAAGAAGATTCTTAAAAAAGCAAACAAGAAAGCTACTGAGTTCTCCCACGAAGGTGGCTCCGGGGCGAGGCCTTTCCATAAAACTCACTTCGTGTTTACCTTCTCTCTCTCTTTTTCAATATTTATTTCTCAATTACAGCTGCCATCCGTATTATTTTACATTACACTGTCCCTTGGCTTCCTTACGTCGCAGCCCGATGTTGACAAGCTGACTTTGCTAGAAATTTTCCTCTTTTCAGCAGGAGAAACTATTCAAAGCTCTCCATCAAGGCCATCATCCTCGTTCTCAGTTTTCCAAACCTTTTTCCCCGGGGTTCTCATTACTTCATTTATAAAACCTCTCTGTCACTCTCAATGTTGCTGCCACCCCGTCAGGAACCGTGGTATGTGTCTTCTGAATGGTTCTGTGTTCAAAATGAAAAGCATAAAAAATATATAGAAACTAATGACAATGAAAATACAACGTATCAGAATTACTGGGACACAGCGAAAGCGGTAATAAGAGGGAAATTTATATCATTACAGGCTTATCTTAAGAAACAAGAAAAATCACAAGCAAACATCTTAGCATCCCATCTTAAAGAACTCGAAAAAGAAGAGCAGACAACACCCAAAGTCAGCAGAAGGAAAGAAATAATAAAAATTAAAGCAGAGCTAAACCAATTAGAGAACAGAAAGACAATGGAAAAAATTAATGTTACGAAGAGCTGGTTCTTTGAGAAAGTCAACAAAATTGACAAACCCCTGGCTGGACTAATCAAAGGACGAAAGGAAAGGACACAAATATCCAAAATTAGAAATGAAAGGGGAGAAATTACCACTGACACCACAGAAATACAAAGGATTATAAGAAAATATTATGAAGGACTTTATGCCACAAAATTTAACAATCTAGAAGAAATGGACAAGTTTCTAGAAACTTATAGCCTACCAAGACTGAACCAAGAAGA
>PVJL010017977.1:0-17044 GCA_004026885.1 Lyroderma lyra
TATTTGGGGATGAGTGGGTTAGGGAGGGGAGAAAGGGGAGGGGGTGGGAGAGGAGGGGGGAAGCTAAATATAAGGTGATGGAAAGAGAAGTCACATTAGGTGGTGAACTTATTATACATCAAGTTGACAATGCACTGTAGAATTGTATGCCTGAAACCTATGTAATCCTTGCTAACAGATATCACCCCAATAAGTCTAATAACAAAAATGAATTTAAAAAAATTAAAAATTAAAAGAGAGTAAAAATAGAAAAAATACAGAAAATAAAAAACATAAAAAGAAAAGAAATAAGAATAAATACATTTCTTGAGATCCAAATGGTTTTTCTAACTTTTAGTTTTGTCAGGGGCTTAGCAGAGCAGCACTGGAATCACCTCAGGGATCTGCAAACAGACTTTCCTTCATAAGATAAAATAAAAAAAGAAATAAAAGAAAAAAATTCCCAGTTAGTAGGGTGGTGCTGGTAACTCAGTTGCCCAGGGCATCTTTCTGGGTGGCCAAGGCAAAGCTTCAAGTGAGATGGGCAAAACTGCAGGGCACCTGTGCCCTTATTGAAAATTTTTTGTTAGAGTACTGCAGACTTTTTCTGCCAGTCTGCAACTCTACTTTACCGCAGTTTTTCTTTCTTCCTGCATTGGAGGGGTTGCTATGTAAGGTATGGCTACTGTGCTCTGGGTGCCACTCTGTTAGGAGCATATAAGATGAATTTGTGCAGCTAGTAGGGTGAGGATGGACACTCAGCAGCTTAGAGCAGCCTAAAATGTGTAGTCCTCTGTGGGATGGGGTTTTCAGATGTGTGACTACTGTAGTTCACATACATGGATTTTATTAGACTAGTGTCATCTCAGAACTGACCCTTTTGTGGTGGGTTTAACATGAAAAAATGTCATCCCTCTGTGGGCTACACATAAGGCAAACTCCACACTAGAATAATAAGTTCTTTCAGCCTTACCCAAAATTTCACAGCTCAATCCTATTCTGTATGCTCTGGTACCTTCGGATATGCTGTCTCTCCACTGAACACCAGGTGAGTGTGGCAAGCAGTTGGGCTTGTGCACACACCCCACAGGAAAGCATTTGAATTTTCAGGTGTCACCTGTCTCACTGATATATGAAGACAGAATTCTCACTGATTTTAACTGCCAGATGTAACAGGATTATTTTTCTTGCACAAGGTTTCCTGGCTGGACCTTCTAGTGTGGATCTACCACCCCTCACTCATCTGTAAAAACTCTTGCCCTTTAGATGTTTTCCCTGGAAATTTTTTACTATTGGTGGGTTTGAGGTGAGCCCATTTCATGTCTTTGCTCTTCTTACTGATTTTGACTGGGTTTTCTTTATATCCTAAGCTGTAGGGGCCCTGTTCAGATAGTCCGTCAATTCTTTTCAAGTTTGATTGTTCTATTATTTATGTTAAAATTGATGTGTTTGGAAGCATCTGTAGAAGAGCATCTACCTAATTCACCATTTTTGACACCCCTAAAATAAAAGATGACAGAATTTCAAAAATAAATGGTAAGTTTATTTTAAGAAAATCATTGATAAAGAGAGAAAACATACCAGTTCATTAACTAAAAGGAATATAAATGTTTGGAAAGTATGCAAGGGTTACTGTGGTTGGAAATGATTATTCACAAAAGTTAATGAGCTGAGTTGATTAATAATATTTTTCAAGGTTCATACATTTTTATTGATTTTTTCTATTTGCATATTTATAACTGAGGAAACATCATTGAACTTTTATCTATAATTCAATACCTCTTTAATATATGTTATAATGTACTCTTGTTTTTATGTAGTCCAACGTTTCATTATTGGGTTCATGCTTATTGAGGAAAATCACATATGCTTGATGGACTTTTCATTAACAGAGAAATAGGTTTTACTATTCCTGGCAACATTTATTGTTCGGTAGTCTATTTCATGCAATATTAAATAAGGTCACTCAACTTTTTTATGGCTGGTATTATAGTTTCGATATAACATGTTCATTAAAAATATCTGCTAATGTATTTTCATCCTTTAACAAGATTCAATGACATAAAGATGAAGATTCAGTAGGAAAAATGTAAGACTAACCTACATCCAGAAATGGCTTATCAGAAAGTCAGGTAGATTCCCTGATGATATCAACTCTGGACAAAGGACACATGGAACTAAAAAAAAAAAAGCTAAGTCAAACAAAAAATAAAAACATTAAAATCAACTGAATGTGTGTATACAATATAATCTCAATGGAAAAAAGAGAAACCATAAACAAAACCTTTTGGTGAGACAGCCCAAACTTTATTTTCTTTTATTTTTTTTTTTGCTTTTTGGTATGTGGGTAGTTCCCTGACTAGGAATCAAACCCAGGCCACAGCGCTGACAGTGGCAGCGCCAAAGCCTTAAGCCACTACACCATCAGAGAACTCCCAGCCCAAACTTTAATTTCCTGAACTTCAACAGAAATCATCAACTGCCTGAATTACAATGTCAGTTATATACATTCACCAGGGACAGAGAGAGACGTTTTCTAACACAGTAAACCAACACATATGAAAGTACTTGCAGAAAACTTTCACCTCTAAATTGAGAGTCAAATATTAATAAAAAGATCATACACTCACAAATTGCACCACTGACTGGTGTTCTAGCAAGATAAAATAAATAGGATTTTTCTCATTTTTCCCAATTTGTTAACATTACTGAGTCTTTTGTGTGTTTTATGATAATGGAAAACAAAGGTTCTGCTCTAAAGAGGTAATTATTTGGTTATTTAAAACACATTGGGTAGACCTTTGGATATATCGACCTTTGTAACACTCTAATTTTTTAAATTTAAACAAAAGCTTAAAGTGAATACAGAATTCTTTTAACAGACTGAACAACATAAATTCCAGTGAAAAAAGTCCATGTGTCCTAATGAATAGAAAAGTGTTATATTCAAGAATACAGAACATTTCCTAAAAATTAGCATAATAAAAAGTCAAGGGTAGGCATAGCAAAGGTATATGCAGAAGATGGATAATATCAGGGGATTTATTTTAATGGGGGCACCTTATGATTTTTGTGTTATTACTGCAGCACACTTATGCATTATTTTTATTATGTGCCTGTGTTTATGTTAGTTTCTAGGTTACATAATGTATTTACAAAAATTTAGTACCTTACAAAATATTTATATCTCAAATTCTTTTGGTCAGGACACTGGAAATAGCCTAGTTGGGTTCTATTCTCAGAGGGTGAGAAAATAAAAGTGTTACATGGGCTCAGTAAGGTATGCTGGCAATTCACAGGCCCTGATCCTGTTCAAGAGGACAAGGTTGTCAAAGGTGGAAGGACCAGGAATGGAGAATTAGGGAGCTGTATTGTGTCTATTTGACACAGTGTTTTTTCTAGAATATTTATAAATGAGTAATTTATTTTAATGTGTTTCATAATTAACAGCCATTAGTGAAGCATGCTGAAAACCTGACTGTGCTCATTACAGTGTTACTAAACATGGTTGCCCTTGTTTAGGATGTGAACAGAAGACAAAGTAAGTTTCCCAGATAGCCACAATTAACAAAAGGGCTCCCATTTAAGTCATGTGTTTATTTCCCATTTCAGAAGGATGCAGTGCCAACATTGTTCAAGAATATTTCCAGGAGAATCAGTAGTTTACTTGTATAGCTGTGCACAAGACTCTCTTGGACAATTGTTTTCTAGAGAAGCTACAAGATACCTGGGTTTCTGGAAGTTATAGTGTGTTACTACAGGGTGAAGAGAGTAACTTTAAATAATTACAATCACTGGTAGAAATGTGTGTTGACCAAACACACAATTCTTCTAAAAATAAATATTAAGCCACATAATAATGATTCTGATACACATTCTAGAGCTGTCAATGCATTTTCAATATTATTTAGTCCATGACATATTGTAAAGCATATGGACAAACATCAGCCCATTCTAAAGTATAAGTAAAAAATACATAGTACATTTTTTCCTACAAAGTGTTTACAAGTTAAGTTGAGAATAAACACATGCTTTCCTCAATTGTCTATCAGTGCTTGCAATTGTGGGGTATATTGAAATAATTTTTTAAAATAATTCAAAAATTATCAAGGTAAGAACAAACTAAAAAAAATATACACACAGTGCATTGGGATATCATACTTGGGAGATCTAAGTGGTCTTGTTTGGGACCTATGTGGTCCTTGCTGACAGGTGTCACCCCAATGAGTCTAACAATAAAAATGAATTAAAAAAAATAAATAAAATAAAATGGTAAAATAAATATATTAATTAATTAAAATGCTGAAATTCCTTTATAATACAAAATACAAGTACCTAAATATTATTAAATGAAATTTTGAATTAAAAAATTTGAAAAAAAGAAAGTTTTAAGGAGTTCCCTGGTGGTGTAGTGGCTTAAGGCTTCAGCGCTGGTGCATTGTCAATGCTGCAGCCTGGGTTTGATTCCCAGCCAGGGAACTACCCACATAAAAGAAAAAGAAAGTTTTAAGAATAGGTTGGTCAGTTTACTCTTTAGTGAGATGTATGACAGCTGCATTTCTTTGGAATATATTATTGGAATGTCCTGAGCAATAGGTTCTAGGGAGAGGAATAATGACTCAACCTTGAAGATGAAAATTTATAGCATTACCATTGACCTAAATGGGCAAGTTGAGGGGCAGGGCTCTATGTAAAATAATCTCAGCCTTGTTTATTTTTAGTACAGTTTTTCAAAATCCTGCTTATAAAGGTCTTAACAGATACAGTATTTTGGTCCTTCATAGGGTGTGGAAGGCTGAATAAAATTTAAAAAATCTCCAGTTCCTAATTTTGGGACCTGTGAGGGTTACCTCATATGGTAACACAGACTGTAAAAATTTGAGTAAATGAGGTCTTTAGGTATTTTGGATAAAGCAAAAAAAGGAAAGAAAAATGTAATCTGCATGTCGTAATATGAAAGATGAACAGAAGATTCTGGTATGAATGGAAATCCTGATTGCTAGGTGTGAATATGAAGGCATAATGTATACAGCAAAAATTGCAAAAAATAAATCTCCAGAAGATGTAGAAGATAATGACACAGATTTCAATCTGGGGTTTTTGTGGAGAGTGTAGCCCTGTTGTCATCTTGATTCCAGCACAGTGACACTGATTTTCAACTACCAATCCCCAGAAGTGTCAGAGAATAAATGTGGGTTACTGTGGGCCACTGAGCCCATGTTAATTAGTTACAAGTATAGAAACTAAAATTTGTCTTGGTACTATAAGTAGAGTGCTGGTGGTAAATTACCTGTAAATCTAGAGTGACTTTGGAACTGGGTAAAGGGAGGGTGTTGGATGAATTTTGAGTAACATAGTAAAAACATTTCACACTGGACTGTGTGCCACTGAGCTACAGTGAGTCCAGCAGAGCCTCTATACAGATTTACCTGACTTATTTGAGATTTGATTATTAATTTGTACCACATAAAAGAGTAAGTTGCCATAAGTGACTTTCTGTTATCTGTGTAAGTGAGAACATTTTTCTCCTGTTATAAGAAACATCTGTAATTCAGATACTTAAAAAGCAAAGACAAAATTGTGAAGAAAGAGACAAAGAGGCAGCATAAGAGGTGCTCCTGAAATTTTTCTCTAGAGTTTACAACTAATAAAACAATGAAAATTCAATGAAGGATATCCTATGAAATACACAAACACGTGTCACATTGAAATACCCGCAGGTGGGCAAAGAGGGGCAAACTGAGGAGGAACAAGTGGAGCATGAAGACCCTGGCTGTGTGCCGATCCCTTTCTGGAACTCTATGGCTGGGTGAGAAAGGAGGAAGAAGGCAAAGGGTGAGCATTCCAAACCTCACTCAGCCTGTGGGACAGAGAATAAAAGACCCAGAGTCAGGGGCTGTGAAACACTGCAACCAGACCTAAATTTGGACCCAGAATGTGCAGGCACCAGTGCCACAAGATGCTGCAACCCAACCTCACTCTCCAGCTCTGAGAGAAGAGAGATTGACTGGCATGGTGAGAAGTTGCAGCCTGAACTGTCCTGGCTGGGAAAAAAAAGAAGAGAAAAAGCAGTAAGTGAACTTTTCTGCCCTAAAGCAGTCCTGCCTGTGGGACCAACATACAAAACAACTGATCCCAAACAGAAAATATTAATGTGTAAGCCCACACTGTCTGTGCAGCCTGTAGTGTCAGATAGAAAACAAAGGCACACAACATGATTCCCCTTCCTGACCAACCCTTTTAGAACTTTATGCCCCCCACATTTCTACACATTAGTAGTGGTCCCCAAACAAACTGCAGCAGTGGGTGTCAGGTTAAGGAGCAGGATATTTACAAATAGAGAGGTTGCCAGAATGAGGAAACCAAGAAATACAGATAAAAAAAAATAACAGCAGAAAACCACAGAATAAAAGAGAGTGAGACAAACAACTTATCAGAGAGAAGTTATCAGAGCTCAAAACAATGCTTATAATGATTCTCAAGAATCTGGGTGAAAATTTCTACAGAGAGATGGCAAGTGTTGTATCCTGCATGACATGGGCAGTGGGAAAATGGGAAAGATGGCTCAAGGTTATGAAAGACACTAACCAAAATTATGTTTCTAGTGGAGTCAAAGGACTCCTGCCTAGTTGACTGAGACTCAAGTTGGGCCAACGCATAGCTTTTATTGATGGACATACAAAGAAGTGAAACTGGTTTTTTCATTATCTGTAAGGTACTTTGCCTAGGAGATTGCTTTTTCTGAAAGTCCCCATTGTGTTCCAATATGCATTGTATCCCTATGAGAACATATAGCCCCAAGGACTCAGTGTAACAAAACCACTCCAGGGTGTTGACTCAGTAGCCAAGTCATCTCTAAGGAAGTATGACTGATATTGTTCTATCAGGTCATCACTGGAGCAATGTGGGACACAAGGCAGCCAGGGGGTAGGAGATTAACCTCAGAGAGGGTGAGGGTCTGTATCTAACTTCTGTTGAGCCTAAGCTCTGTCCTGATGGTCCCTATGCGACTGTGCCTGTGTTAGGTTGTTCCTCCCTAGAGAAAACTTAGCCGTCATTGACTAACCAGCCATTCTTTGAGGCCACATAGGGTGATGTGAGGTGTGCCAGTGAGGGAGAAACAGAACCCCTGAGAGTGCATCAGTTCTGTTTTCTAGATATTCCATGCCCCCGTGGCCTTCACGTTAGCTCTACCTTAGGATATCATGGGGAATGCATGAGGGAAGAGATTGGTTGTCAGTTGTAAGGAAACATCTCTCTCTTTTTGTTTTTGTAAAAGAAAAATCATAGACCTGGCTGTTTCCTTATTTAGGTCTGTCATAGGGCTTGGTGTCCGCATCTAAGGATTAAGCAAAATAGAAGAAAAATGATTAACAACAGTGCAATTGCACATGCAAATCCTCCACCTAGGATCTTCACCAAGGTGAGAGGGTTTAAATGAGACAATCCTTCCACTGCCAAAGAAAGCATCTCCTCTCCTGGTAGAGGAGAAAGTATGGTATGACTAATCTGATCCATTTTTTGCTTTAGCTGTAGAATATCTACAGTGAAGTTAGGAGCATGTTACCGGAAGTGAGCTCACGCCTCTGACCATGGAGTCCAAGTTTTGTTGTAAGATAAAGGAGTCACACAATAGTCAAAAACATTCCAATCACATTTTAGCATAATTATGGTACACAGAATTTTTTCTTTTGATTAGTTCCCTGGTTGGGAATGGAACCCAGATCGTGGCATTGAGAGCACTGAAGCCTACCCACCACACCACCAGGGATCCTCCTTATGGAAATTTTAAAATTCATCTCCAAGAAAAACTACAGTTGTCTCCAAATCATCAAATCTAATATTAATTTCTTGGTCAATTTTGATTTGTTGATTCCAAGCTTAACTTGCATTTTCATCCCATTACTGCACAAACTGAGATGACTTTACAGTTTGTTGTAGGGCTACTTCAGAGACAGCAGGAACAGTAGCTATTGTTATAATTCCCATAATAGTTGAAAATAGGTGGCCAATAAATCTCCTTGAAGGACTTGTAAAATCTTATGAAGGACTTGTAAAACAATATGAACAGAAGATAGAAGGGTCAAGGCCTAAATTGATTTGTTTTTGACCTCCAGCACTATACTAAATGGGAGTGATAAGCAAGGGCATATTTGTCTTTCTTCTGATTAAAAAAAAAACAACTTTTAATCATTCACCATTAAGAATAAAGTTATGTGTGCACTTATCATATATGGTCTATATTATACAAAACAGTTTCCTTCTTTTTCTAGTGGGTTGAATAATCTTTTATGGGAAAACATGTCAAATTTTGTCTTTTTTTTTCTGCCTTGATCAGAAAACTGCTGAGTAAAGGGCAGTATCACCAACAAATGGTGTTGGAATTACTGGCTATTTTCCTGAAAAATTATATAACTGAACCTTATCATATACCACATACAAAAATTAACTCAAACTGCTTTAAAGACCGGAATGTAAAGCTATCTCTGTAAACATCTTAGAAAATTGTGTAATAAAACTTTATGACATTATATTGTTAGTAAATTATTTAGTGTGACATCAAAATATAGGCAACAAGAACATTAACAGACAAATAAGTATAAACTCAAAACATGTGTGCATTAAAGAAATACACTTAACAAAGTTAAAGGAATCTATGAAATGGGAGAAAATATTTGAACAATTTATATCTGATAGTATAATAATATATAGAGAATTAAAGAAACCTCTACAACTCAACAGGAAAAAACCAAAATACAGTCTCAAAACATTGAAAAATGTCTATTAGTACAACAGCAAAAAAGATAAGAAAGTGTGGCAAAGATGGGCAGAAAAGGGAATCCATGCTCCCTATTGGTGGGAATGTGTATTTGTACAGCCACTCTGATAGATAGTATGAAGATTTTTTTTAAAAAAATTAATAGTAGAACTACCATATTATCCAGCAATTTTACCTTGGGATAATATCCAAAACAAACAAAATTCCTATATTGCATAGTTATTTACACTCCCATGTTTGCCAAACGATTATGAACCATAGCCAAGTCATGGAAACAACCTAAGTCCTTTAACGTATTAATACATAAAGAAAATATATATACCGGCATACTATTTACACATTAAAAGAAAAAAACCCTGTCATTTGCAAGAATATTAATGGACCTTGAGGGCATAATGGTAAACTAAGTAAATCACGCAGAGATAGGCAAGCACTGTGTGGTCTAACTTATATGTGGAACTAAAAACTCATACAAAAATGAATTCTATATGTAGTTACCTGAGTTTGAGTTTGGGCAGTGAGAGAACTGGATAATAGTAAAAATGTATAAACTTCTAAAAAACCAAGATGGTGATGTATTCATAGATAAGTTCTCTGCCTGTTTTCTTCCATGAACACATTAAAATTACAACTAAATTACAGAAAAATACATCTGAAGAATCATCTGAAATCTAGCTGAACAGAAGTTTAATAACTAAGGGTATAAAATAAAAGTCATAATGAGACTGATGGGAAGGGTGGAGATGCAGAATGGGCCGGCCCTGAATCTTCATGTGATGGTTGAGAACTAGGATGGATATCTTGGCCTTGGAAGTTCTCCCTGAAGGAGCAAGGGACCCCAGCCCCACACTAGTCTATATGGCTCAAAGTACTGTTGTGATGAAAAGGAGCTTCATTGAACCTGGCTGTGCAAAACAGTCAGGATTCTGACCATTCAAGTGAGATAAAAGGCTGTAGAAAACCCAGATGTCTTTTTAAATTGCCTGCACACAGAATGACTCACTTATAGACACACTTTATGGGGGACAGTGACTTTGGATCTGTCAAAGGTATATGAAGAGAGAGGATGAGTTTTGTAGTTTCTAGGTCAGAATTAGAGAAACAATCACCTTCTGTGCTGGCAGCATGTAAGAACCATAATTCCTGGGTTGAACCCTACTTTATACAGCCATATTTTAATCTGATTGTCCTAGTGAGATTTGGTGGGATCCTGTGCCATCCAACTCCACCAATATTCAAGGCACTTTTTCTGTGAGCAACCAGCTCCACACATTTGCACATTCTACTATTGCTGGATAACTATCAGGGTGTGTGAGCACAGGGTGGGTGGCAACTAACCTTGGTGTGTGTGAAGACTTATGCTAAGTAGCTCCAAGCTGAGCAGTGGCACCAAACCCACTTTACATTAACCTAGTGAACACACTCTTCCCATTTGGAGATTCTGTGAGACCCTGACTCACCCAACTCACATACCTTATTAGGTTCATAAGAGGCTGAGCCTTATGGAAATTGGCATGTGGTATCAGGCCTCAGGGTGTCCTCAATGTTTGAGAAGCTACTTCAGTCCTGTAATGGTGGCAGATGTACTCAGTTCACAGAATTGCTTCTCCCACACAACTCCAGGACAAACAGAGTTAGGGAACAATCACAGATCATACTGTAGCTTTTACCAGAGAGTCCCTGGTAAGTCATAGGCAGTGGGTGAACTGGGCCTGCAACAAAACTTCTCCTAAGAAGCTTCAGAAACAACATACTTGGAGGTTGGTTTCACATGGTAGCAGGGCACCACTCAGCACCATAAGTGGCACATACAAAGGGTGGTAGAAACAGGCAAAGAAGCCTGCTGAGGTGAATTTCAGTGAGGCAAGCCTACCACAATGTAGCATTTAAACTGTGGAATTTGACAAACTCAACAAACATTGGATGATGGTCAATCTCACCCACTCACTGACTTGCCACTAGCAATCAAGACTCAACTATAATAGGAGGGAACACACAACCCACACAAAAGATACTCTTGGAGCACCAGGCAGAGGTGACCAAATACTCACAGGGTACTTACTACATAAGTGCATCTGACAATAATAAATGATGAAGCAGATCTACCAAATACATAGAAAAAGAACAGAGAGAGACATCCAAAATTATAAAATAAAAAAATACATCCCAAATAAAATAACAAGAGAAAACTCTAGGAAAAGAACTACATGTAATGGAGGCAGAGATTCTATCAAATACAGAGATTACACAATGTTATAAGGATGTTCAAGAAAATTAGTGAGTACTTTAGCTAATATAGTGTGACGAGATGTACCATTTTAAATCGGGCAGAAAACAACAGTATTGTCCCATTTCAAACAGTACATGGGATCATCCTACTGACACCTTTAATTTAGCCCAGTAAAACTAGGCTGACCAGATGTACCATTTGAAATGGGACAGTACTGTTATTTTATTGTCCCACTTAAAATGGTATGTCTGGTAAGTCTGAAAAGATAGCAAGCATAAGAAAAAAATAAAAACCATAAAATAGAAGCAGTCAGGAGTGAAGAAAATAATAACTGAAATAAAAAATGCACCAGAAGAAATCAACAAATAATTAAATAAAGCAGATGGTCAAATCAGTGATTAGGAAGTTAAGGTAATAGAAAACACCAAATCTGAAGAGTGAACATAAAAAGAAAATCCATTCCCCACAAAATGAGCATAGTTTAAAAGACCTCTGGGACAACATTAAGCATAAAAGCATTCCCATGGTAGAAATACAAAAAATAGAATAGAGAAAGCAAGAGATTGAGAACCTATTTTTAAAAGTAATGACTGAAGGTGTCTTTAACCTGGCAAAGGAAATAAAATATACAAACCTCGAACATTCAGAAACCTCCAAAAATATAGAACCCAAACAAGTCCATGCCAAGATACATCATAATTAAAGTAGTAAAGGATAAAAACAGAGACTCCTAGATGCTTGATAAAAAGCCATACTCGTAACTTAAGAGAGAGCTCTCATAATAGACTTTCAGCTGATTTCTTAAACAAACACACAGACTTTGAAGACCAGAATAAACTGGCACAAAATATTCAAAATGATAACAAGGAAGGACCTACAGCACCCAGCAAGGCTATTGTTTAAAACAGAAGGACAGATAAAGAGTTCCCAGAAAAGAAAGAGCTAAAGGGATTTGTCACCACCAAACCAGTATTACAAGGAATGATAGAGGAACTTCTTTAAGACAAGAAAGTTCATGACTATGAATAATTAAATGGCAAGACCTACATATCTATCAATAATTGTTTTCAATGTAAAAGGATTAAGTTTCAAAAGACAAAAAAATATCTAAGTAAGAAAACAAAACCCTTATAAATGCTGCCCACAAGAGATTCATTTCAGATTTAAGGGCACAAACAGACTGAAAATAAATTGATGAAATGAGTTATTTCATGAAAATGGAGGCAAGCCACAGAAAGGGGGGTGCACTTACTTAGAACAGACAAAATAGACTATAAAGTTTATAACATAAGACAAAAATGACCCAGTAATCTCACTTCTGGGTATGTATTTGAAGAAAGGCAAAATAGTAATTTGAGGGGACATGTGCATCCATAATTCCATTGCAGCATTGTGTACAATGGCCAAGATGTGGAACCAACCTGGGGGTATAGCAATGAATAAATAGATAAGGAGGAGGTGGTGTATATACAATGAATTATTATTAGGTCAGAGGGAGGAAAGTGTTCTTGACATCTGTGGCAACATAAATTGGCCTGGGGGATATGTGCTGCATGGAGTATATCAGACACACAAATACAGATGCAATTTGATTTAATGTATATGTGGAATCTAAAGGACAAAATAAACAAACAAAACAGAAACAAACAAACAAACTAAAAAGGCGCAAACTCCTATTACAGGTAAGTAAGTACTAGGGAGGAATGGACCACATGATTATTATAGTTTAGCACTGCTGTGTGGTATATTTGAACACGGCTGAGAGTAGATACTAAAAGTATTTAGCACAAGAAGGAAACACACACTTTTCCTTAATTGTTCTTTTTTAATTATCTATATGAGTTGATAAACGTTAAATTTGTTGTATTTATTTTAGAAGATATAAAAATAATTTTATTTATAACAATTGTTACCATAGTGGGTGAAAATAAAATAAATTCTAGTAAAATATCACCTATGAAGTACAGGTTATAGCAATTTTAGGAGAAAATACAGTTTGCCCTGGGAACTTCGTAGACTACATATTATGCAGAATTTATTCTGCCACATTTTAGAGGAAATTACATGCACTCAGAACACATTTATGTATTATTGCTTATCTGTGAATATTTTTATTTTTTGTAACGTATGTGTGTGTGTGTGTATGTATGTATGTATGTGTGAAATTGTGTGTGTGTGTGTGTTGAATTGTGTGTGTGAGTGTACTGAGCAAGTACTACAATCACAGCACAAATCTTATCACTATTTCTGTGAGCAGATAAACTCACTCAGTGGCACCTTTTGTTGTGCATTCAAGTGCTCAACATGAAATTTTACTTAAAGTGGTAAGAAAAGTAATCTGTCTCTTTATAGAAGATCATTGATAAAAACACACTTCCTCTATAACCATCATGATCATGGATGGTGCTTGTTCAACATCAGGTCCCAGAGAGTCAGGAAGTACCCAGAGGCTGCTCCTGGGATTTTTGCATGCTCCCCATAAAATCTCACTACAGAGAAGCTTGAAAACTATGGATCCAGAAGGAAATCAGGGAGGAGTTTAGTAATATACATCTCAGTGCTCCCTGTCACATATCTCCACTGTCGTTCTAACATTGCTTCTTTCAGAACACAGGGTCCTCTCCTGAGGACAAACGTGAGGAATCTGTTTGGAGCACTGAGCTGACAGCTCTTCCCAGTAGTCCATGTGGACCCAGAGATGAAAGGGTGACATATATCCGATATGAGCTTGTTCAGTCCATTCAGCAGATGGAGAGTCTGCCTGCTATTTCTAAAATCAGTACAGGAAGAGGGCACATAAAATGTCAAACACTGATATGGAGCTATTTGTCCACCTGTGAGATGCACGTGGAGCTGGCACAGAGCCTAATTAATCAGCAATTAATCTGTGATGTTTAGACTTATCACTGAACAGGTAAAAAGACATGGAGAAAAATCACATACACTGAGACATTTTTGCTAGTGGGCATATTTTTCAGAATTTGAAGCATTTTGTTGAAAAATTAAAAAATGCTAAAATCGGCATTAAGGGTTTGCCTTTTCATAAAACTCAGGCTGGTACAAAGAGTATAACAAAACTCAGAAACACATATATGAATATATTACACATACACTGAGGTACACAGCAAGCCCACTCTCACTGCTGCACATACAGTAGCATGTATTAGGTAAAGCACACACCATCACATCAGCAAACTAAAACTGAAAAGTTACACATGATAAAATGCACACATGCACACACAGAGATGCACCCATTAACAGACATATTCACATAGAAAGAGTAACTGATACACAAAAATATAAAAGTGTAGCAAGGAAGGTTTATGAGATGCCTTTTTCTGTATGGAGAAGAAATATAAGACCGGTTAAAGAAATCTGTTCACAGGCTCCCTCTGCATCTGTTCCACAGATAAGCCCCTGTGATCTGTGAGTCCTGAGCAGGCCCTGCAGCCCAGCCCCACTTTGGCTACCTGAAGAATTTTGGTGTCTGGGAAGGCTTTCCTCACAAATTGTATCTTTGTGGGTGACAGAGATAAAGTGCAGGGATATCTGATTTTTGGATGTATCTCTGGAGTCAAGATTGTGCCTTGTAAGAAAAGTTTGGGGTGTGCAGTACCCCTGACTCTCATGAACCTCATCTCCTTCAGGTAGGCCTCTTTTTGTGGTCTTTACCAGTACTGAGACTGATTAATGCAGCTCACCTGCTGCAGAACACCTGGGGACAAATTGGTCACTGGGAGTAAGGGGACCCTGACCTTTCAGCTTCTTTACACTCATTACCTGTGACACTCACAGCAGTGAGTTTCCATCAGAGAGAAGATAATCCCCAGAATTTCTATGTTCATGAGAACCTTCTGCTCTCCGACTGACATGTAATACACAGGAATGAGAAAACATGTTTTTATATTGTGGGTGGGGTTTTTCCTGGAGCCTCGTTCTTATTTACATGTGGGAAGGTCTTTGTTCTTTGAGACATTGGAATCTCAGAACAGAAACTCAAAACACACATGGACTGATTATACATCAAGTTGACAATGCACTCTAGAATCGTATGCCTGAAACCTATGTAATCCTTGCTAACAGATGTCACCCTAATAAGTCTAATAATAATAAAAAAGAAATGAACACATGCTCATTCACACTGTTTCTCACATATTTGAACACACACAACTTCCAGTACCACAGGAAGGTTTACCTGACCTAAGATTCCTGAGTTTCAGCTAAGGTACTTATCCCCAGGTAAGTGTGATGGGCTCAAAAGTAACCCTCAGGAATATGTAGAATCTTTTCATGGAAACCTGTGAGTGTCTCTCATATGACAGGACTTTGCAGACCTGACAAACTTAATGGTGCTGACATGGGGAAATTATCTTGAATTATTTGGATGGACCCTAACTATAAATACAAGTGTCCTTATCAGGGATAAACAGAAAGAAATTAGGCTGTAAAAATGTTGTGTAAATGTTGAGACAAGATGGTGGGGTAAGTTTGAAATCCACCTGAGTTAATGAAGAACAAGAGGGTAATGTGTTGTAGGAAAAAGAGAAACGGGGGTGGGGGGCAGTGAAATTCTGAAGGGTTGATTCTACCCCTGAGGGACCAAGTGTGTAAGACAAATAAAAGGGCCAGTGTAGGGACACCATGTACATATAGGTGGCAGGAGCTTGAACTGAGCTGGAGTCTCTTATTTTGTAAAATGTTTCCCAAGCAGAGAGAAAATGAAAGTCAGGAGGATTGTATCTGTCCAGAAATGAACAAATGACACATAGGAATGTGGTGAATTGTGTGATCTGTCAGCTGCCAACTGAGAGTGCACTTTCTTTACTTGTCTGCAGTAAGAGTAAGAGAAATTAGAGTTACAAAAAAAAAATAAAATAAAGGAAAACCAACAAACAAAAAACACCATGAGTTGGGCCTGAGGGCAGCTGAGAGCTTTGAGAGGAAAGCCCTGCTCCCATCAGAAAGCTCCTTCTTCACTCAGGTTCACACATGTTCCTGGAGGTGACCTCTGTGCTTTCTGCATCCTGAGCATCCCTTGCAGCCCAGCCTTTCAGTCGCCTACCAGGAAATCTGTGTCTGGGCTCACACTGATGTCTTCTCACTGTGTCTCTTGTACAGTAATACACGGCCGTGTCCTCTGAATTCAGGTTGGTCATTTTAAGAGATGCTGTGTTTGTAGGATTGACCCTGGAGATTGTGAATCTTCCTTGAACTGATGGAGCATATCACTTATTTTTATCAGATGGTTTACTCACCCCTGCCACCCGTTCTAGCCCCTTTCCTGGAGCCTATTGCACCCAATGCATTGCATAATCAGTGAAGGTGAACCCAGAGGCTTTGCAGGAGAGGCTCAGAGACCCCCCAGGCTGTCTCACATCTCCTGACTCCACCAGCTGAACTTCACACAAGACACCTGCAAACAGAGTAAAGAGACTGAAATCAACCCCGAGTGGAGCCTTCCTGGAATAGCCTGATGCAAAAGGACATACCTTTGATGGTGATGAGAAAGAAAACCCAGTTTTATATTCCGCATATGAGTGAAATCATGCAGTTCTTTGTTTTTTCTGTCTGGCTTATTTCACTTAGCATGATGATCACCAAGTCCATCCATTTTGTCGCAAATGGCAATATTTCATCTTTTCTTACAGCTGAGTAAAGCAAAGAAAAAAAGAAATGAACAAACAACCCATGGACATAATCAATCAAGGAAGACTTCATGAACCTGTCCTCAAAGGCAAGGGAAGTAAAAGCAAAAATAAATGAATGGGACTATATCAAACTAAAAAGCTTCTGCACAGCAAAAGAAACCATCAACAAGGCAAAGAGACAGCCAACTGAATGGGAGAAAATATTTGCCAATAACGCATCAGATAAGGGTCTAATATCTAAAATAGATAAAGAACTAATAAGACTTAACAACAAAAAAACAAACAACCCAATTAAAAAGTGGGCAGAAGAACTAAACAGACACTTCTCCCATGAGGAAATACAAATGGCCAACAGACATATGAAAAAATGCTCATCCTCATTAGCTATCAGGGAAATGCAAATCAAAA
>PVJL010017978.1:0-17023 GCA_004026885.1 Lyroderma lyra
GGTGAAGAAGAGAAGGAGCAGCAGGTAAACTGACCAAAGCAAGCAGTGAGGGGCCTTCTTCTTAACACGTCCCTGGAGGCAGTATACCACATGTACCTAAAGTCTCAATTATTTAAGAGTCTAAGAGTACTTCTAATTGGGAGGCAAGGTAGTAAGTAGGAGGAGGGCTGCTTCCTCGTGAAACACATAGCATGCCTGGGGTCCTCATTGATCTCTAGCTCTAAGTAATTAATTCAGTTCTCATTAAATGTAATACAACTGGCTTCTATTTGTTTTAATGGTGTTATTGTGGTTTCCCCAAACTCTTCAAGTCAGGGGTTAAGTTTATAACAACTCATAAATCCAGCCATTCCCCCACCAGAAAAGTTAATGGTTTCAGACACAGAGAATATCCAATGATTATTATCTGAATTGACAAGAATTGGTCCTGTACGGTGACCAGTGAAGGCATCTGGCCAGGAATGTAGATCTGAGAAGAAGGGCTGAGTCCCCGACAGCAGCTCCTTTCAGAGACTGCAGGTGTGCGGAGGGCAGCTCTCCCCCATGAGGGCCTGCTCGGTAAAGCCTTAGTGACTGCCTGTGGTCAAGCCTGAAAAATCACATGGGGATTTTTAACAGGAGCCAGACTCCTCATGACTGATGTTTTAATGAAAGTCCACTTTGCCGTTATTTAGCCAGGCCTAATTTTGGTGAGATTCAACCATCCTAGAATGGATTTCTAGTTCCTCTTTCTTCTCTACTGCCTTTGACCGAGTACGGACAGGACTGGGGTGCAACGGAAGGTGATCATGGTAGTGTCGCTGAAGAAAAGGAAGAACGGTATATGTGTTCATAAACATCCATTTATTTAAAATAATCAAGAAATTACATAGCTGGGGAGCAAATGAGAATGGCAGGTTCCCTCTTTCCTGTTGCTCTGTGTGTCTTTTCATATTCATAGTGAAGCATAGAACAAAGTATAGTTAGAAATACTGCTGACGTGTGAGTGACTGGGACTGGGGGGAATCCCAGCTCTTATGCACCAGCTTGTGGGTGTGCCATGAAGAACCAGAGACGCCTGTTCTGTGCAGAGCACACATTAGAGCTTCTTGAAAACAGGAAATTCAAATGGAGACTACCAAAAGAAAAGGAATTATAAAAATGCAAGAGCTTTGCCTTTAGACGTAACAATTTAGGGAGGTAACTTACATGTGTTGTAGAAGAAGAGTTAAAAGCTTTTCAGAAATTCTAAGTCACCTCGAGCTATTTGGTACAACCAGATATTTAGATTATTTTAACATCAGCCCTGCATAGTTTAGGTAGTTTATGTGAGTTTCTGGTCCAGCAGCATATCAATAACTCTGTTTTATCTAATCTCATGTGATAAAAAAATCATTCTAATTCTGCCTTTGTGAAATGTCATAAATGTCTGCCTGTATTAGTTAGAACAGGCTACACTATGCTACAGTAACAAGTAAACCACAAATCTCAGTGTTATAATACAACAAAGCTGTATTTCTTGCTTACATCATAATCTAACACTGGTTGTGTAGTCCTTCTAAATCACTTCATTCCAAGTAGTTATTCACCAGGAGGCTGCCTTCTTGCAACTCTGTATCTTGAAATCCTTCTAATCTAGCTGTCTGGACAAGAAACAACAAGAAGAGGCAGGTACACATAGTTCTTTCTCAAATTACTTACATCTCATTGTCATGAGTGAGAATGATTCACACAATAGCACCTTGGGTTATGAAAGAGTCCTTAACACCTAAAAGACTCAGCCACCTTCATCAAACCTTTTCTTTCCCATTAGGTACAGGGAAAAGCTCTAAAAGTCCTAGAAAGAGCTGGTCTACTGGAAACAACAGTGTTATCTGTCCTCAGTTCTAGACTGTGGGCTCACTCAGCTAAGAAAACATAGTTAGGAGGCCCTTGTACAACTGAATTCTCTTTTTCTTTTCCTGGGTTTTTTTTTTTTCTCTACATCTTGCTGCTTAAATGCAAACTAGATATTTGTGGGTTTTTAAAAAACCCACTAGCCTAAAGAGAGAACCTATTTTACCTTTTAAATGAGATTTGGAACATTAGCACAGTTTTGGCTGGCATCAGTTTATCATTTATTCCCCTCTGTCTTTCTTATTTTCACTCTTCGTCACATATTAGTCACTTTGCAGATGTACCACTTCTTTTTTTGTACAATGTTTACTCAATGTTGAGGAGCCTGTGTGGCTCATGGGTGAATAAGCAAGCAATGAACTAAATAATATGTTTGAAAAATACAATTTCAAACAAAATCTCTTGCCTACCCAGAAAAAATACTTATTCACAAAAGTAGACGAGAAAGAACACAGTTTCATTGTTGAATAAGCATCACAGGCAACCCACTAAAGCGGCTGAAAAATCCAAGAGAAATCTTACCTTCTTCTATACAGCCAGCAAATACATCTTAAAATAAACTATCAAACAGATGACATCTCTTGCTATCACCAGGAGTGGAAGTGCAGACACTTTTGCCCACTGCATTTTGGTATCAGTCAGCAGGGAAAACAGAACACAGCTGTTAAAGTAACCAGAGTAGGCCCAAGTCGTTCATGCTAAGTCCCACATCAGCCAACCAAAACTTGTCTGCTGAGCACAAATTACAGCTTCCAGCTCCAAGACATCTCTTTGCACCATACAAGGAAAGTAACCCTCCTTTAACTAATCAGCAAACGCCCGGTCCAATACGTTCTTACTTAACGTCATCAATAAGTTCTTGGAAACGACAAGTATAATAAAACAATGTATAATGAAACCAATTTTTACAAGAGACTAATTGATATAAAAGAAGAGTTACATCTCTATGGCATATTTTTGGTCACAAAAACATCACCAAACTTTCAGACAAAGACCCAAATCACTTCTAATATTAAACATTGACATAAATGTGAACTATACATACATTTAAGAAAAAAGAACAAAAACAAATAAGATGATTATTTCCCAACCTGCTTATTTGAGTTCAGGGTGCTGGGTGGCCGGAGCCTGTCCCGGCAGGTCAGGGTGCAGGCAGGATCCACACTGGACAGGATGCCCTTCAATCGCAGGCCACACTCACACACACCCACTCACTCAAGACAGAGAGACTCAGATGCCAGTTCACCTCAGTGCACATCTTTGGGATGTGGGAGAAAAATCAGTGTCCCTGGAAGAACCCACACGGAAATGGGGAGAATGTACAAACTCCACACAGACAGAGGTCCCAGCCAGGGGTTGATTTTTCATCCACCTTATTCAAGCACCTGCTGTAGAACTTTCTTGAATGCTGCCCAATTCACAAACCCCTGAATAAAGCCAGTCAGACATACTTATTTGAATTTTTGACGACATACCTACTATGACCAGAAATGAAAATCCTCTTATGTGTTTCTTATCATTTATTGTATAAAGTTAGCTGTGCAAAAATCCCAAAAAGATGTAGAAAATAGATTTCAAATCATAAAATATTATTGGACATACATACAGAGGTTTCACTCAGGGTGTGAGTTTTCTCTTCTAAGGTTCTTTAAACCATGATCCAGTTCATCCAAATTAGGACTAATTAAACTGTGGAATGGCATTCATTTGCTTTTATCTGTTTTCTGTGTCAGGGTAATCATCCTTTTGAAAAGAGTGTATTCCAAAAAAGAAAAGAACTTGGGGGTGAATGCGAGAAATAATGGCACAATCACGTCTGATATTTATAATCTGAAATCATGTGTGTGGAAAATTAGTACTTTGGGATAAATACAAAACTCCCTGTGATCATGAAAGTACATGAGGGGGTGACCCAGAAATGAGAAGACACCAAGAGTTTATAGCTAATTTATTCCATTAACTTTTGATTATAGCATTTACCTAGCAAGTGGGATCCCATTAAGGTGTGAATCACAGTGCACCTTGGGACAGTTGTCTAAGTGCCTGGGACTCTCTGCTGCCAAGAGAGGAGCCAACGAAGTCTCAGAACCTAGCAAGCAAGACTCACAGTGACTTCCATGTTCTTTTCCTGAAGACTAGAGACCTGTTTGGGCCGTGCTGCTTCATTCAATAATACTAGGAGCTATTGAGAGCTCTTCCTACCGGACTAACAATACCTTGAGGTCTAGAGTCTCTCTGTGCGATGCCAGGAAATAGGGCATCTCAACTTCTGCTCTCACAGCCACCCTCTGGAGGTGCTATTTCATTTCTGACCCAGATTTTTACTTATTCCTAGTGAGGCTCTGCATTAGGCTTGTCTGAGATGCTGACAAAGGGCAACCATTGTGAGAATTTTGTCTTTGCTCAGTTTCTTACAGGCCTCACCCTGTAAGGAGAGTCCAACAGTTCTCTTCTGGCTCAGGATTTTGTAATGCAGAATATGAGCAAGATGAAGTCACAGACAGAGCAGTGGAATACAGGAACAAGGAGAGGGAGAAACATGCTGAGGGTCATACCTGGCCTACCAAGGGTGGAGGAAGAGAATTCAGAGGAAGGAATTTGAAAGGGAGGCAGCCCCACAACAGCTCCAGAAAGTGAGAGACTGTGAGAAGGGAGGCAAAAGAGTGTCGGCTGGCCTTGCTGAGGGGTGTGAATAAAGCATCCTTTAATGTGCTTTGAGAGATGCAAGTCATGATTCATTTCCTTAAATGCAATACTGCCCTAAGACTGGGCCACAGGAAGGCAAGGCATAATTCCAGTCAAACATGGTTTATTTTCTCGTTGTGCAGAATATAAGGTGATGATCACTGCACTTACATTCAACTCTTCATTAGATTGTGCCCTATGGAGGAGCAGGCAGCACACCTTATCCTTCTCAGTCATTCATTCTAGGCACAGGTGCAAGGAAGGCAGCTCAGTATGTGGGAAGGAAGGATAGGAGGGAGGGAGGATTTGAAGGAGAATGTGAGAGCCCTGAGCCAGTAATGTAGCATCCTGGAAAAATCTCAGTCCACACAGTAAGAAGTCCTAGGTCCTTCAGCCTCTGCCACTAACTAATGTAGAAACAAGAACAAAGCATTACTGATACTGTTTTCTCATCTTGAAATTGAGATAATGACATCTATCTACCTTACATACTTATTTTACTTATTGTTTTTTTGTTTGCTTGCTTGCTTGTTTGTTTTTTGTGGCTCCCTGGCTCGGAATTGAACCCAGGCCGTGGCATTGAGAGGGCTGAAGCCTAGCCACTACACCACCAGGGAACCCCCTACTTATTGGTTTTTGAGGTTCAAGTAAGGGGTTTTGAAATTCTTGTAATTTATTAGCATGCATATGTGGACTGAATGCCAGAGGAAAATAGACTACAAAGTGCTATACAAATAGTAGTTAAAATTGCAATGAGTAAGAATTAACTTTCAAAGTTTAGTTTCACTCATGTGAAAACTTTATGGATATAAGGTGATGGAAAGAGAACTCACACTGGGTGGTGAACTTATTATACATCAAGTTGACAATGCACTGTAGAATTGTATGCCTGAAACCTATGTAATCCTTGCTAACAGATGTCACCCCAATAAGTCTAACAATAAAAATGAATTAAAAACAAAACAAAACAAAACAAAAAAAAACAAAACAAAACAAAACAAAAAAACTGAAAGCAACAAAGAAAAAACAAACAAACTAACAAAAACCCCTGGACACAATCAATAGTTTAATATTTATTTGGGGACAAGTGAGGAGGAGAAGGGGGAGGGGGGTGGGAGAGGAGGGAGGGGGAGCTAAATATAAGGTGATGGAAAGAGAAGTCACATTAGGTGGTGAACTTATTATACAACAAGCTGACAATGCACTGTAGAATTGTATGCCTGAAACCTATGTGGTCCTTGCTGGCAGATGTTACCCCAATAAGTCTAACAATAAAAATGAATTAAAAAAAAAAAAAGAAAACTTTATGGAGACAAGAAAAAAATGGCTCTTCCATATGAGTTAGCAGCATCCTCCACACAATTTCTGCTACAAGCTTAACAAATAATTCCAAACTGCCACCCACAAACATTGTAACCCTACTCGCTATTGCCAACAGCATAGGAGAATGCTATTTTCTTCATACATTTGTCAGCACTGAGTATTATCCATTCAACATATACTTTAAAACCTCAATGTTTTAATTTATATATTCTTGTTATTCCTGAGGTACATGTTTTCCTACATTAACTGGTGTTTCTTCTGTGGTTTGCCAGTTTATGAATTCTGATCTTCTACTCATTTGGTTTTCAGAGTTTCTGGTTCTCTAGGGACCTCATTTACCCAGATCCTTATCTCTTTGCTCAAGATCCTATGACGATATTTTTTAATTTAAATTGCAAGTTGCCTTGAAAAAGATAAACTACAAGTTTCTGAGAAGAGTAAACTACTTAGCCATTAGTAGAAATAAACTGAGTTCCTAGAAAAGAGGTAAAGTTAGGAGCAAAGTAGAAACATGGGAGAAAAAAACTTGATGTCTTAGTCTTTTGGGGCTGCTCTAACAGAATGCCATCAATTGTGTGGCTCGTAAACGACAAAAGTTTATTTCTCAGAGTTTTGGAGCCTGAACATTCCGTGATGAAGGGCCATGTTTTTCTCTGTGTTCACATTAGTATACGCTTTCCCCTTTTCCCTGGTTTCTGCATTTGGCAAGTCTGCTTAGTTCTCTCTGCTTGACCTAAAAGAACCACAAGTGACATGCATGTATCGATGTCATTCATTTTGGAATTTTCTATTGTAAGGCTCTCAGTCTGAAATCCAACTTTTGTCGGTCTCCTTCTAAAATTTTCACAGTACACCATTTGTCATCCATGCTGTCCCACAAATAGCTTTTTGTTTACAATTTATGACAGGTTTATGTTACTTCTATTTGATTTTCTATATTGCCCATGTGGTTTTTATGTTTACTATTAGGAGTAGAGCCAGTTAACAATTAGGGAGTTACCTGTTTTCATCTTGAGGTGGCCATATGAGGCATGAAATTTTTATGCAGTTATAAATGTTTGGCATAGTACTTTTGGGACATTGTGGCTTCACAAGGGCCAGTGTTAAAACTGCTTCTGTGTCTAAGCAAAGAAAACTGCCTACATATTGGTTCGTCCTGGTGGGGAATAAAAGGGATAATTGGTTCTGGTCACAGGTGTAGTTCTTGTGGGTACTTTTAGGTTTGGAGCACTTACAAGGCTGTGGTAGAAATGGAATCCCGTGGATAGGACATTTTGAACCATGTGTGTATCTGTGGAATATTCAGTCTCAGTGTGCACACCTGCAGAAGTGTTCCTTTAGTTGTGACCCAGTTTACTCTGGATAAGGGCAGAAACGGTTCACATTCAATTATTTGTAAAGTTACCTGCTGTTTGCTTTTATTATTTTTGCTACACTCATTTGTATTTCAATGTTTTAGGCAACCTAAGAACAAATGTACAGTAACGATACAGTAAAATGAACTGCCTGATATCCATTACTTTGTGTATATCAAGTGCAGCAGTAAAACAAAAATATCCATGTATTTAACTTTTTTAGGTGTGTTTTTGTTTTTGTTTTTTTCTTTTGTGATTTTTTTTTGTTGGTGGTACTTGCCTAACATGTATGTGCTATAAAAATAGTTAACAGGGAAATAACTTGAGAGAATGACTAGCTTTGTTTAATGTCTTATGAAGTTTCCATGAACGATTTAAGCATAATTGTTAAGAACACTTGTATTAAGTTCATGTAAGTGGAATAAAAGTTTTATGAATGGACTTTTCAACTACTTTCTCTACAGCTTTTCATGTAAATTAGTCTTTTGGTTCTGAAACTTCTTTAAAGAAATTGTACATTTTTGGAACTATATTCCTCATTCCCTCTTGGCAGCTAATGGGCTTTTACCAACTTTAAATACAAAGTTTATCATAACAAAATACTACTAACATTACTACTACTGTTCCCAACCATGTCCCATATTCCCCCCACCCCCGTGCCCAAATTCTGAAAAAGTGTTTTGTTTTTCTTCTTAGAGGCAGGGGGATTGATTGGAAAAAATAATAATATGTTCACTTAAAATTTTAGTATGTGGTGTTTTCTAACTTCAGAAGCCACAATGTTCTTGACCCATCACGACACTGGGTAGCATTAACTGTAACTTTTGTGCTTCCAAATCACTTTTGTTTTTAAGAATTTCTTGATCCTCTTATAGCCTGCCTTCAACTATGATCCTTTATTCTATTGGTCAGGTGCACAGGATTACCTTCTCTGGCCTTCTGTCTTGTCACCAACCATTTGTACTTGGTGGCCATGTACTTTGGGGAAAAAGGCCACATGATCTTTCTGGCTCCATTCAATGTCTAAAAATACCATGCTTCCTTTGCTTGTATCCCATAAACTTCCCTTCATCTTATTTACTGCAACATATCTTCTTAGTTGATGAGATTATTATCTCCCTTAAACCCTACCTATCCTGACTGGGCTGTCATTGTCTGCCTTTAAAATCCTTCCTCTTCCTCTCTTGTTTAAATAATGATGGGGGGTTAAGTTATACCCAAAGCTCACCCTACATATTTCCTCAGTACCTTGCAGAAAATACCAAACAAAAATACCATTTTAAAAGAGGCGTATTTTTTTTTCTTTTAGAATGTAAGCTCCTCAAGAGCAGGGACAATGTTGTATGTTCTGTAGTGCCTAGTACACTGTAAATGCTCCATAAATATTGATGATGGGGAAAATTAATTAATGAATTAATTAATTTTAAGACAGTACAATTACACAAATTTTAGTTTTTGCGATGCTTTTAAAAACAAAACAAATGGAATAATTTAAATATCAGTGATTCACCTAAAAATTATTATCCTCTAAAGTAGTGGCACATACTCTTTCATCAAAAGACCATACAGCAATTAGTTGGAGCTAATCAGAGCTCTATTTACTGTCAACTGGTGGGACAGGTAAAAGCTGCAGTTTCACTACTTGTCACTGCTGTTGCAAATCTATTGGTCAAAATAGAATCACAAAGCCAACCCATATTTGAGCAGAGAGGCTTACACATGGGCCCTATTAACAGGAGTCAATAGGTAGCTGTTCTCCAAAAAGTGGAACAGGACTCATATGACAATCACTGTCCCGTAGCAATTCTGAAATCCAGACAGGCATATTACCAGTTCCTTGAATGGAGCCCAGTTCTGCTTCCTAAAAGTACTATTTCATGGCTCTTTGCTTGGCCCCATGGCCTCTTGGCTCTGAACTCTGAATTATGCCACCTTTTCCATAAGAAATGGTTCATATTATATTTTCAGCTCTGAAGATTTCTGATTCTCCTTCTTCTTGAGCATCCTGAGACCTCAGAGCACAATTAATGGATCACGTGGTCAGATACAGTTTAAACTTTTAAGACATTGCCAGACTCACTTGCAAAGTAGCTGTAATATTTTGCATTCCCACCAGCAATAAATGAGAGTTTCTGCTGTTCCTCATCCTCACTTCCAATTACTATTGTCAGGAGTTTTAGATTTTGGCTGCTCTAATAGGTATGTACTGGTATCTCATTGTTGTGTTAATTTGCATTTTCCTAATAACAAATTATATTTAACATATTTTCATAAACTTATTTGCCATCTGCGCATCTTCTTTGGGAAGGTGTCTGTTCATCTTTTGTCCATTTTAAAAATTGAGTTCTTCACTTTCTTATGGTCAAGTTTAAGAGTTTTTGTATATTTTGAATACAAGTCCTTTATCAGATATGAGTTTTAAAACTATTCTATCTAATTTAAAGACAACTGCCTAAAGCAATTATAAACAACCGCATTTCCAAATAAGATCACATTCTGAGGTACTAAGGGTTAGGACTTCAATATTTGAAATGGCGTATGGAGTACAATTCAGTTTAAAACAACCAGCATGGATCAGTCTACAGCCAGCCCAGGTAAGATTAGCCAAGTCACCTGTCTGATAACCAAACATGTGAGAAATAAATGCTTATTGTTGTAGGCCACTGGAATTTTGTAGTTATTTATTAGGGTTAGGGTTAGAATGATGATAAGTGATTGCTACATGCACTGTGGACATGATCTAAGAACTCAAGATTCTTTGTTTTTTTTCTTAATGGGACCAAAATGCCCCCATAAAGAAAAGAGGGATGTTAGCTACATTTTCCAGCACTTCTGGATGCCTTGTATCTTATCTAATCGACATCACTGTCTGTCTGTCTGTCTGTCTGTCTGTCTGTCTCTCTCTCTCTCTCTCTCTCTCACACACACACACACACACACACCCATTGCATTCTTTTTCTGTATGGGGCAACTCCTTTCTATATCTTCTTTCAAGAGGTTCCTGTTCCTGTCTCATTTATTTTGCATCTTTCTAAGAACTAAAAATAAAAATTCTTAACTTTTCTTTTGTTTATCATAACAAGGCATTCTCAGAGATAGAGGTTCTCTGGATGATATTATTTATCCATTCTCTAGTGATGAGCCCTATCCAGGGTCAGAATTTAGGTACAGAAAGCCAAGTGCATTGTTCTCAATTCCCATCTTCATCAACTCATGGGCTTAAAGATACTCCCTTCTTAAATCTGAGTCTGAAAGGCAGTTTGATTTATATAGCTCTCACCTCAGTTTGCCCATCAGTCATTTATCTGGGATAGGTCTGCGGGACAAAGGTTGGATGTATCCTGATCCAGCTGTCAGAAACTGCAATGATTTGGGGATTCAGTTACACCCATACATCAATGAATAGAAAATTAGGAGTTCCCTGGTGGTGCAGTGGCTAGGCTTCAGCGCGCTTAACGCTGCGGCCTGGGTTTGATTCCCACCCAGGGAACTACCCAAAAAACAACAACAACAAAAAAAATGGATAGAAAATTAGAGATGATAGTTTAACAAAACAAAAGACAGCATGGCCAGGAAAAAAGTTTATACAGCCTTTGTTCAGAATCAGTCTAGTAAGTCTGAGCTCCTACCACCATAGTCTTGTCTCGTGTGATTTGGAGTGGCTTGGCTAAGCAGAAAAAGGTAGGCTACGCTTGACATAGTAATCCTTGAAGGGACATAGCAATTTAGAGTATTTTGATTTCACATATCAAGAAAATAATTAGTAGACAGAGGATATCTAAACATTCATGATTTACTCCATACAATTTTACACAAAATTAAGGTAAAAATCTGTCTCAAAGTGTTTGGTATCTTGAGTTGTATTTCTATTACTATATAACTCATGCATTTAGTCTTCATTTGGAAGAATGTTATTTATAATCAGAAAACTTCAGTCTCTGCCATCGGTTTTTGCAATCTCAATATTTAGACATAGTTTCCATTAAATAATCTACTTTGCAATATACCTATGGTACCAACACCAGATGAAAGAGTTTTAGGATTCTGAGCCTCAAGGCAAGCCACACTGACAATGAACAAAGTTAATCATTGCAATCTTAGCTTCTTTTCCATCAAAATAGATGCTTTTTTAAATTTAAATAAAAAGGAAGACAGAATAAACATCATTGTTTGTTTTTGTTTTCTTCTTCTCTATGAGAATTTATTAATGGCAGAAATGGTTTCAGTTTTTGCTTATGAAATGCTTTACATTCTGATTTACATAAATTTAAATAAATGGAATTTGTCTTTTTTCTTTGTGCATCCCTGCCACACTCTTAGACCAGCCCCTTCGACTGTTACTCATTGAGGATTTATTCTTAACCATTTTGTTCCTACTTCTGTATAGGCTACATGCACTGTTGAATTGATTTTAAATTTTAAACTTTTAAGTTTAAAAATTTTAATGAACAGTTATTGTTTGGAAGATACTTCTGAAAGAAAAAAAACAATGTTTTATAAACCATAGTAATTTTTCTCCTTGCGGTGACTTTAAAATAAGGGTAATAATATAATGGTCCAGACTTGGGCAATTTTACTGAAATTTTAAGCAAAGAAGGAGTTTTACTAACTCCTTCATTTAGCTGAGTCATCCACTCTTTTGGGTATCATAATAATCTTACTTAAAATTCATGAAATAAACATTTCACAGACATTTTGCATTTTTTCCTATGTCTGGAGAAAAGGGGAACACAGAAGCAATACACACACACACACACACACACACACACACACACACACTATAATTTGAAATTGTAACCCTTGATTATGGGGAAACAATAAAATTTCTATTCCAAAAAGACAATTTTTTTTAAGTGTAAAAAGCAAGAGGACTGTAGAGATAATCTAATCACTAAAGTCTTACCATTATTTATACAACTTACTCAAAAGAAAATAATTAGTACTTTATTAAAGTGAATGCTAATTGTACCAAACAAGTTTTATAACACCTGCTGCTGATTCATTTAATAAGTATTTGTTTTACACCTATTATACATTATTTTATTTTGTATTTTAGAGAAAACAAATTTGAATATAACTCTTTCTACAGGGTATTTACAACCCTTGAAAAGAACAAATCCAGACTAGCATGTAATAAATAGAAGAAAATAACTTGATTCAAAAAGATTTTGGATGCCTAAATGCAGTAAAGAAATAACAAACAGTAACTTCAAATGAGGAATGAAGGTGGTGTGGAAATGAGAGTGTGTCAAAACGAGTTTAAGGCCACAATTTTGAATACTCATGACTTTGCACTATCCAATTCACAAAACACCAAGGAAATTACAACTGATTCAAACTACGCAGGGTTAGGGATGCCAACCCACCATGCAGTAGAAAACCTACATACCATCTTAAGTCAGCCCTACACGTAAGTTGAGTCCCACATCAAAAATACTATATATGGAAATGTTACTGGTAATTTGACTTATATAGAAGTTTAAGTTACACAACTAGGATGAACTGTATACACTTTGGGTTCTAAATATTTTCATTTGCTGATTTCTAACCATAATATTCTCAGACCTCCACACCACTTAGTGCCATGAAGATGACCTTAAAATATATGCTTGAGACAATGAACCCAGAATTTATATTTACTCAGATTTTTATTTTAAGGATAAAAAGACGCTTTCTCTCTGCTGTAAGTGGTAGAAGGAAGGCATGCCCTAAAGCATTGGTTCTCATACTTTTTGGTCCCAGTTCCCCTTTACCCTCTTAAAAACTGAAAATCCAAAAGAGCTTTTTGGTTGTGCCAGTTATCTTCATCACAATTTACCACATTAGAAATCAAGACAGTGGCATTTAAATACATTATATTTAAAAGGTATTGTAAAATAACAATAGTTTACATGTCATATATAAATATGCACAACAGTAAACATTTTTATGAAAAATAACTATAGTTGCCAAACAAAAAAAAAATGGTGACAATAGCATTACCTTACATTTTTATAAAATCTATTTCATGTCTGGTTTAACAGAAGACAGCTGGATTTTCATAGCTGCTTTTGCATCCAATTTGTTGGGATGCATTGGTTTTGGTTGAAGTATATAAAGAAAATCTGGCCTTACCCAGTATAGTTGGAAAAATAACCTCATGGACCCTGAGTAAAGGTCTCAGGGACACTCCAGTGGCCTGAGAACACACCTTGAGAATAACCCCTCTAAAGCAGATCAGTTGAAATAGAGGAGTTACCCTAGTTATACAAAACAAAAAATGTATTTTTTCTGTACCTATAGGTCTGACTAACCATTTAAAATCCTTGCTTGTGGGGCAAATTGAGTAATTGACTGCAAAACTGGAAGGCTCTATATTTGCCCATGTTGTAGTGTTAGTTGGAAACAATTTTTGCATAATTCCTGCCCTTTATGCTTTCTAATTCCATTAACTTTTACAAAAATGGGAAGCAATGTTGTTGCATCTGTATGAAGAAAAATTGAAGAGGAGAAAAGTGCACAGAAACAAATAACTGATGGAAAAAGAAAATACGATCTATGAATTGAGTCATTGGACAATTTTAGTTGTTAGGAAAAGTGCATTTAGGAGCCTAATAAAATAGTAGGTTTATGCTGAAACATACATGGCGATTTCCAGCCCTCAAAATATCACAATTGTCTCTGTAATGCAATTTCTACTGAGAGTGATATAATAAAAAGCAGAATCCTTAAAAGTTCTCTAGCTGATTCATAGTAAGAAAAAAAATTAAAATATTGACATGTGCTCCGAAAAATGAGCATTAAAAGGCATCATCCATGTGCCCTAATTTCATGTGAGACTTTCCATTTTTACTCACACTTCAGAATCACTTCCTTCCTTGATATAACAGACTTTTAAAGTGTCTACTTCATTTTAAAATGTGAGGCTTTAAAAGACGGAGAAAAAATTAAGTCTTCCTTCATTTTTTTAATAAAATATTACTAAGGCAAGCAACACCAAAATACAAATGGATTTCTTTATAATACAGAACATATATAATTATGCACATATAACTTGGCATTATTAATCCATCTAAAAATATTTTCATTTACCAAGGACTGGATAAAATGCTAATTGGGGTATTATTTAAATTGACAACAAAAATGAAGGAAACCAAGCTTATTTTCACCTCCTTGAACCTAGTATTAAACATGACCATTTTGCTTCAAAACGGAATCTTGATGGCCCCATATTCTAGAAAGTGGTGCCAGAGGTTTGTCAGTGAATTTTCAAAGGGGAATTATTTTTTTCTATATATGGGTACCAAAACAATAGATTCACTGCTTTAACAGAATATGTATCAATTATATGTACTAATAATATCACATTCATACCTTAAAATTATCATTGATTCTTTTATCAAGAAATGTTCTCATAAAATTTGTATTTTGATTTAAGAATGCCAACTATTTCTGACAATGTGTTTAATTATTATTCATCTATGGAGCCCTGAAGTGCTCTAAAAACTAGGTAAATGACTACATAGGGGCAAATTAAATATTTACAACCTGCAGAGCTATTTTGCAATAGCCCACTGCTGGCAGAGCCAAAAGTTCCTTTGGTGGCTGCCCAGGGGTGCTCTACACTGTGCTGCATAGGAAATCCTGCTCAAGGCTCCTGGAGCACCCCTTTATTCTGCCCAGCAGATCCCCAGCACAGTAATAACAGGTAGTGAAAAATCAGGGCAGGGACTAAAAATGCTGTCCCAGGAGTCATAATATAGCACGATAACAAAACACAGTGAAAAAATATACTGCTAAGTCTGGTCATTTTCTCAGATTGTTTTCCAAACAGAAAGATTAAGTATTACCCAGAAAGAATATTTTTAGCTGTGAAAATTGCAGGTGGAAAGTTTGAATATTTGCCCACCTGTTTTAAAATAGAATACCCTACAAGCTTATGGGGGCCAAACGGCAGGTTCATGCCAGGGCTGAATTAGAACAAGTCCTTTGGCTCCCAGCCCTTGTATAGCTTCCACTTGAGTGAGGTTAGTTCCTTCATTTTCTAGTTTAATTCCCACTGAACAAGGAATTAGCAATTATAGCAAATCAATTATCAATGTGAACATTATTTAGAGTGGATAATGAACTTCAAATCCTGCCTAGTCACATTATGGGCATCCATTTCATTATGAACCCAGTGAGAATCTAATAAGGACTAAATAAAGCCAGATGATAAAAAATACTGTTTTCCTTTTCCACTTAGATAAGCTGTATGATTGAGGGACTTTCTACATTGGACACTCAATCAAATCTCTTATACTTAAATGTATTTCAAATTATGTTTTCCATTCATGTTTAGGCCCTTCTTTTCACCAAGGTTTCATCATTTTCTTGAATGAAAGGACAACATGAAAAGAAGTTACTGACCAGTTCTCATTATATCCTCATCATTCTGAAATGTCTTAATTAAATCCTATTACTTTTATTCAGGGATAATAACTCCATTTTTATCATTCTTAATGTCACTGGGCGTGAACATGAACATACATTCCAGTATGCTGTTTTAATATCCTCTGTATATTTTAACTGCATCTTTCAACAAGCCATTAATTTAACATTGTGCACACTATCAGATGAGGACCTATCATTTCCCAATATAGTATCACTGAAACATACTCCAGGTGCTTCAGATTTTTAAATCTATTCAGAAATTTTAAAACTAATCACAGTTATTATGGAAATATTCTCACTGGGTGAGACAACTTATTAATTCAAATGTATTTTGTGTTAATTAAGCTTTCTTTGGTTAGTTTTCAACTTTTAATAAAAATCACTACACATTACTGTGTTTATCTGACACCAAATTTGGTAAGTTACATACAACTTCATTATTTAAACCATCGATTCCCAAGCGGTAGTACGCATACCCTCAGGGATGCACCATTCAGGGTTGCACAAAAGATAATCAGTAATGGCAAAAAACAAGTAAAAACATGCAAAACATTAGTTATGGAACAATAAATATTAAGTGTGAATTGCCATTAATGGAGACACTTCAAAATTAGATCACAATAGCGAATGATAATTGGTGAGGACGTGGTTATGAACCCTTCCCCCAAACCACTCTTCTAGCAATCATTACGCACAAAACAGTCCATTTGTAATGTTTCCAGAACTTCCCCAAACATAAATACAGCCAAACTGATCAGTTTAGTTATTGACTGAGTAAAAGTAAGTGCGTTGTCTTTGTGATTCTTTTCAAGTAGTTTTTTTATTTAATGTTTAAATACTTGATCATCATTATCAATATTTAACTGTTAGGAATATTGTAAAATTAAATCTGTGGTTTGTACTTTTAGTATGGTAATTTTTCATTCCTGACTTATTACCTCATTTCCACTGTTTCACATTAAGATAGGCACTGAACAAAAGTGTCAGTATTTAAAAACAGCTGTTTTAAAAACAAGGGGTGCAATTTATAGAAATGGGTTTAAGGGGGGTACACAAGTGGAAAAAGGTTGGGAACCACTGATCTATACCCATAACTCTCCCACCAACTTCATTCAAAAGTATACAAATACAGATGCACACACCTACACACATACTCTCACACTCACACACACACACTCACATACACACTCACTCTCACACACTCTCACACACTCACACACACTCACACTCACACACACACACTCGCACACTCACACACACTCTCACACACTCTCACACACTCTCACACTCACACACACACTCACACACACTCTCACACACTCACACACACTCACACACACACACTCACGCACACTCACACATACACACACTCA